>DWLS01002245.1:0-18656 GCA_018246255.1 Pachliopta kotzebuea
AACACTAAACTTCACTACAGTTAGAAATTTACAGGAAATCAATATCAGGTAAGTAGGGGGTCTACACAACACGGAAACACATGACTTGGTATGGCAAGGGGTCTACGACACAAAAAAAAAGGGAACTCTGGTCTAAAATCTACCATCCATTTGCAAAGTAAAGGCCGCGGACCCGAGTAGAATGGGCGCAAAAAACTCACAGGGCTGTACATATTTTTTCTTCCCAATTGCAAAATATCTTATACGTCGACTTACGTGTTGCTCGAGAATCAACGCATTTCATTTCCACACATCATTATCAATCAAATAATCATCATCACTATAATATGCTTTACTAATTAATGTACATTTAATTTTAAAGTGGGAAATCTAAGATAGCTTGTGGGATTTTATTATAGATGCGCGCACCAGCCAAATTACGCATTACCTTTATTTCTTTCTTGATCCTGTCGAATGCTTGCAGAGCTTGACGTAGAGGCTCATCTCGTGCGCGCTTTGTGCGAACGCTGCGACAAGTGCGCGTCACCTTGGCAGAAGCGGCGCGTGCGCGATGACGGAATATCACCGCAGCGCGACGGTATAATCTGTATATTAAGAAACTCTTTACCTCATTTTAAATTAATTTCCTGCAAAGAACTAATAAGGAGCTTA
Organism: Pachliopta kotzebuea; assembly: GCA_018246255.1. Classification (NCBI taxonomy): domain Eukaryota; kingdom Metazoa; phylum Arthropoda; class Insecta; order Lepidoptera; family Papilionidae; genus Pachliopta; species Pachliopta kotzebuea. The sequence goes on from DWLS01002245.1 coordinate 652, forward strand.
TCATAAAAATTTTACTTAGCAGTAGTACGTGAGAATTGTTAATCGTAACTTTATGTGTGTAACACATACTTGACATTCTTCGAAGCGGCTCTTAACTCTTCTTTCACAGCCTCATGCTCTTGGCAAATTTTGTTATATTTATTTTCTGTGCTTCGAAAATCTTCTTGCAATTTCTTTAGCTGTTCTGTTTTACGTTCGTTCTCCATAGAGTACTGGTGTTTGAGTTCCTCCAGTAACCTGCAGTAATGTATTAAAAATAAAATTACAAAGAAACATGAAGCACTAGTAAAGTTAAACTTATTGACTTTTATTGTATGATACTTTACTATTTGTCGGAGACCATATAGGTATATACCCACTTATATGGTCATATTGTCTATTTCTGCCGCGAAGCAAACACTTCAGTTTACGGGTTTAAATAGCGTTGTAACTAGAGAAATTACTGGGGTAACCAACACAATGTAGTTATTTTTAACATCTTAACTAGCGCCACATTGCGGCACGAGGCCGTATAATTAACTGTCTGGTAACCTACGTCGTTGCTTTGTGGAATAAAAAATATATTAGAGACAAAGAAAACAGATGGAAAGTTTAAAACCGTTTGCAGTGGTCCAGCCTACGCTCGTGCAGGTCTGCGGGCACAGTGCGCGCGCGCATAGCGTCCAGCTGCGATATCCTGCCGGCAGACGCCTCCAGAGCGTTCTTCGCTGCGAAGTACTCTCGGTGAACGGTCTCATAATCACGCATCATTGCAGCCACTTTCATGTAAATGTTATTTGTATATATATATATTTAAAAAAAACAAATATGTTTCAAAAAATATTTAGGCAGAGAAAATTGAGAGAAAATACACGAAACACAAACAGGTCTTCAGTACTTAAGCCATCCACTAACACGCACCCGGCCTACGCGGAGAAATAAATGCCCTTGTCGCTCACCCTGTGAGAGTAGTTCTTGAATTCTGCAGTAGGATCATTAAAAAGGCTATATATATTAGGTGCTATTAATAAAACTTTGGGCTGAAATTGTTATCCAAAGTTATTTCATAGTATAATAAGTAACAGATGCAAGTCAAAACTTACTTTTATCTTCATAAAGCTCATAAACTTCCTTCAACTTGGACTCCGCCCGTTCTGCTCTTTCTGACAACGTTGCTTTCTCTATATCCGCCGTTTCTCTCTCCACTATTAACTTCTTATAACACTGTTTCACTTGCCCAAGCTCGTTTTCTAAAGCTTCAACTTTGTCACTTAGCGACCTGTTATCACTGACAATCTGTTTTGATTTCTTGTTCATGTTCTCAAATTGTTTCTCATAGTCCAAGATAAGATTCTCCTTCTCTTGAAGGTTCTCTTGATATGCATCAAAAAGAGGCGCTGTGAACATTATTACCGTGTTAAAACAATATCGCAAAAACAAAATATAAAACAAATCTTTACTATTATTCAGCAGTCTAGGACAGTAAGCTAAAATAATAAAAATTATTATGAATCATTATAGATTCTACTGATTGCAGAGCTTCGTTGCTAGTGATTGCCTAGGGAGGTATTACCGGAGTATCTATTTCTACCGCGAAACAGTACGGACGATTAAACTGATATGTACCGGGATTTAGATATACATTTTGATTTTTAAGGCGAGGAGCACAATATTGTGCAGTGCATATCAACCTAACTAGCGCTAAATTACCAAGGGCGTGTATAACATCCGGTAAATGATTCGATACATGTAAAAAATCAACTACGCTGACCAAGTACAATTTGGTGAATACTCACTAATTATTATATTTTTTATTAGGATTTTTCCCCTAAAATGGTAAATTTATAAAAGCATAAAATTATTTACCTAACGCTTGCGCGCTTAACAAACCCGATAAATCAATAAACTTCGCATTTTCTTCGCATACTTCTTTCTTAGTAGACTCTTCGGTATTTGCTGATTCTGCTAAATGTTTAATAACAGTATTAAATTAAGGAAATCATGGTTGCTAAGAAGATTGTATCACACTATTAAACTTAACTAAACGAATTTTACCATTGACGTCAATAAATAAGTTTACTGCCACACTGATAGTAAGCAATTATAGCCTATGAACGTGTGTAATATAAGAGTCAACACGGTTTTTGCCGATCTGGATAACTAATAGCTAGTACGTAAATAAAGAAATGTAATACTTCAGACGCGCACCTAATGGTAAATATTACGACATATTGGTCACATAGTACTTATCGCCACTAAAAGAAAGTTTACACTCCTTTAGAAACGAATAAAGCAATATTTAAACACTACTATTGGGCGGCAAGAACAGGCGCTACAGAGGTATTTACGAGAAGATTTGATAAAATAGCTAAAATTGATCGAAAAGATCATTAGTAAGTATAGTTCAATATCACTAGTACAGTTAGATAGGATTTGGACAGACGAAGTGTATTACTATAATGTCTATAGGCTTGCTAGTAACAATGTGGAGGTTATTATGTTTGTATTAATGGCTCAATGTCGTGCTCAACACCTTGAGATATAAGATGTCGAATCTCATTACAGCAGTAATTTTACAAGCTCCAACGCCATTCAAAACCTGAACATATCGGCAATTGACCTATCGCCAGTAAAATTGTCTTACCTCGCCTATGTCCCAAGCTAGTTGCAATAAGTGAATCCAAACATTCATATTTCTCAAAAGTTTTATTATCCGTGGATAATGTTTGTACGTTGCTCCGAAGTTTCTCTTGGTAACGAGAGAGCTGCACATTTAGCCTGTAAAAAATAAAACTCTAACAAAACATAAAAATTAATAGCACTTTTAATGTTCTCTAAGGAAGAGAGTCAAGGCCATTTATTCACCGTGTTACTCAAGGTTCTTGAAACATATCGGTTTCCTTATGATCTTTTCCGTTACCGGCAACCAAACCTTAGACGTGTATTTTAGAAAAAGTTTTAGTTAGGCGGTGTTGTTGTTAGAAATCTAAATTATTCTTTTTACAAAAAATTTGGACTCCTTTTGTTAGTATGAACAGTAAGGTTTAGTAGTAGTGTAAGAATTATCACGCTACTCTAAATTACAAATGCAACAGTAAATATATTATTTTTTTATTAATAAAATACCTGTACAGTACATCTTTAAGCGCTTGCATATCTTTCTGCAGTCTAGAGTTCTGTTCCCTTATTTGGTTCAAAACTATCTGCCTGCTACTGCAACTCATGCAGACTTCTACAAGAGGTATCGCTGTAGAGGGCTCTGATTGGTCTGAAAAAATTTATTTATAGATATGTATACTATATTTACATATATGAAATAAGGTCCTGTTATGGCAACCGTGTTCTGTAAGGGGTCCCACAATATGGACCGACGATCTAGGTCGAGGGAAACCGATGGATGCAGATAGCGCAGGACCACTTGGTGTGGAGATCTTTGGGGGAGGCGTATGCCCACCAGTGGAAGTTTATCGACTGATGAAGATGTATATATAGAGACATATGAAATAACGAAATGAGCAAGATAATAATGTAAAATTATAATTAATAGTTAATAATCAATATTTCCTCCACACTGTTGGCGGAGGCCTCTGTTCAGAAGTGGACATCTATTTGCTGATGATTAATCAATATTATTACCTACATTATCTTATTGCATCCACTTTTGCAACATACTTTGTAAGTCAAGTGGCATTATGTAATTTAAATGAGTCAAAAAACAAGTAAATCAATTTTATTAATAAATAGGTGATTGATAAAACCTTTGTCAGGAATTTCAAACTGCTTCACTCTGTCCTGTAAGTTCTTACACTTATTTTCAAGATCTGTATTCTTATCCCTCTCCTCTTTGATTACTCTTTTACATTCTTCCGCGTATTTAACCAGAGTCGCATGTTCACATTTCAGACGGTCATTTTCATTTGAGAACAGCTTATTGTATTCTAACACTGTTCTTAACTTGTCTTTTAATTTCGCTATGTGTGCATCCTTTTCTGATATCTGGAATTAAAAATTCTACTTTGCTTCTGATTGTTTTACTTTTTTTAATCTTTTTTTTATCTCCTAGGGGCTAGCAATTTAACTTAAGATAGTGAAGAGGACATGCCTAGTATAACTAAAATATGGCACTCATGAGTTAACAGCCAAAGACAGCAATGCAGTTATGATGATAGATTTTCAAATATAAGTGATGTGGCTAACCAAGCAGTTTCAGAAAATACCTTCATTAACCAAAGTCAAAAAAGGTATAGCTTATAAAACCAACCAAGTAATTTGTTATCAAGCAGTTTTAACCTATGTTTAACAGTGCTTAGCCACTACATAGCAATAGTAAATAAATCTTCTTAAAGTTATGTCCAAAAAAAAAAAGATAATTATCATTAAAAGCTTATACAAATATTTTTAAATGAAAAGTAAACACTGTTCTTTTTAACATATAATGATTTTTTTTGTTAAATAGAAGTACAGTATTAAAATCATATTTTAGTATCTGTAATAATACAGCCAAACATAAATATAGAATTATAGGATAAAGGAATTTACAAGACTTACTGAAACAACATTTTCTTCACATCTATCCATCAAAGCAGTTATAAGTCTTTCATATTTCTTACTAAGTTTCTTCTTTTGCTCTTTCAGCACTTGTTTTTCTTCTTTATTTGTATGTAGATTAGCTACTGTGCTGTTTATGTTCCGTTTCCTTGCTGGCTTTTCTGGTTTGTCTGGAATAGTTGAAGAACCAGGTTGTGGTTAGAAATTATATGTATATTAATTGTATTCTAGTTCAAAATTATTACAAAGTTTTCTTAAATGAAGATTATTTAGAATTACATTAATAATTGGAGAAAATCAAAATAATTCATCAATTATAAAAACCCTAGCAAAAAAGTTGATAGAACTACATTTGTTAAACATAGTTTTGTGTAAAAAATTATCTCACAATTACTATTATAATTATTGAAACTGAAATGTTAATATTGCCTTTTTGCAGTGGTTATGTGGTTACCAAAGAAGGCAAGCTTTTGGAGAGAAATAAGTTTTACTGTTTTATAATTTACAAATTGCTACTGATGTAAAACCCATGAGAATTACATTTTTATTGATGTTATATATACAGTGGTTATAAAACCCCTATCCTATTTAAACCACAAAATGTTTGATTACCGCACCAACACACAGTGAAATATATTGTAAATAAAAATTATAGTGTACCAATTAAATCAGCAGGGTCCTCATACAAGGTAACATCATTATGTAAATTTTCCATATCCCTTTGACGGTTCATTGTAGATTCAGTTTTCTTCATAACTGCATTTAAAATATCAAGGCGTAAACTGTTTCTTTTTTCAGTTTCTGATATGCAGAATTGTTGGTGCCATGGTGTAAAATTACCAGTAAATGTTAATTTTTTTGGACTAGTGTTTGTATTTTTTTTAACTAAGTTACCATATGAAGGCAACTGAAAAATAAATTTATAATTATTAAGATGATTATTGTTCAATGTTTTTGTGATTATATTATTTATTTTTACATTTTGTGAAAAGGTGGACTTAATGCCATTGACATTATCTTAGTCTACCTTATTATGTAATTTGTAATCAAATTACAATATTCTACTTTATTATTTTTAGCAAACCATAATTTACTTATACTATTACACTTAGAAAAACCTTTAACTTATACTTTGCAGATAAAATTTGTTTTAATTAAATACCTTTGGAGAAAATTGTACATATTCATCATCCATCATCAACTTTCCATATTTTCTTTAAATATTCTCTGAAATATTATGTATATTTTCTTTTTAGAAACATTGTAAGTGACAGAAATTAATATTTTTTATTCAGCATGGAAGTGGCAGAGGTAAAGGGAAAAGTAATAAAACTGGTAAACCAGGTCAAACAGAGGGAATGTTTAGTAGGTCAATACCTATATAACAAATACCATTGCACAAATAGGTAAGAAATATTGACAAAACTTATAGTCTATAATGAAAACTTAAACTTAACAAAAATTTTAAAGTTAATACTTAATATAGTTTAATCGATTTGAGAAAATTATATTATTTCTTTTGGGTTTCATACAAAAAACTATAAAATATTATTACATGGATTAATTGAAACGAGTTTGCGTAAACAAACTTTTTAGTTTGACATAACATAGTTGCTATGGGAACCAAAGGGTTGCCATGTAAGAAAATATGTATAAGAAGTTACCTAAAATTATGTAATCACATATTTTCTTTGGTTCGGTTTTATTTTCTGTGCAATAAATAAAAAGTATTAAGTTTATTTGTGTTTAAGTTAACATTAAGAAAACACAATAAATACGAATTACATAAGGTTTGCTACAGTAGTTAATATTAATACTAGTGTGTAATATTATTACTACAATAGTACTTATTTTTTTTCTTGTTAACCTTTTTTTGTGTATGGATGTGGAAAAAGTGTTTTTCTTTCCACTCTGATATTAAATTCATCTTCAAAAATTATCCTTACATTGATTACAGTTATTTATAAGAACAGAAAACACCTTTTTGTAATAGAGACGCAATTCATTAATATTACACTTAAATACGAGATTTCTACTATCATTTACAGTTTTAATAAAGTAAATTTTTCAAATATAAATTCATCATGTGATCATCTTAATCTTATCAACTAAGTGCTTTAATTTCAATACCCCGAACCAATTTTTTTTTCACAAAGAGATTATTAGTTTGGTAACATTTTTACTGTTTTTTTTTTGTAATATCTACTTCAACTCGTAGATGGCAGTAAAAAGTACTGTGAACGTGTTTCATCTAGACAAATGCTTGTTATTATCAAAGATTACATTTCCGGTTACTAAAATGTGCCGGCAATACTTATTATCAAAGCTATTCATTATAACAAAGAAATAAATAAGTATTGGGCTGTGCGACAAAATAGAAATGTTTCTGGCTGTCATGTTGATATTGATTTTTTTAGACATTATGTGTTAGTCGGGTAATAACTAAGAAGAGCGTGCGCGGAAACAGCTGAGCGAAAACAGCGACAGTGTGGCATAATCGTAAACTAGGCGGCAGTCGCATCATGTCTACCTGCCGGTTCGGTGTATAATGTGCGGTGGATTAGATAACCTATAATACTGTTGTCACTCCGTCCTTTTAAATTTTAAGCCTCTAAAATTAATCGTACGTATTCAACAAGTCAACGGAAAGTGTTATTGAGTGGATTTGCAGCGATAGCAAATTGTAAATACGCATTAAACGTATCTTTACCGAGTTTTGTACATTTATCGATTTTTTTTTTAAATTTTACAATGAGCGTAACGTTGTGTTTTTTGTTTATTTTTGAATAAGTCTTAACGTAAATAATAGCATGTGGTTCAATTCATTATAAGTGTAGTGCTGTGTTTCGATTCAATTATGTGCGAGAGTTCGCGCGAGATTGCTTGTTTTGGATGACAAAAACATGGAATTCGAGAACGATTTCAGCTTAAAAGAATGGGCGAAGGACAAGCCTTTGTCCATTCTGCAACTGGATCCGGCAGACCGGGCCGTATTAAGGATAGCAGGTTAGTTACGAACCTCACAAAACGCGTTGTTATTCCATAGTTATTACAGGTAACATCACACATTCTTTACATTTTTACACCTATAATCAGACTTTGTTATCACATTAGATATCAAGTGAGTGTCAAGATTAATAATCGTGTAAACACCCTAAGTAATTATTATTGTGAAATATATGTATCATCGATCGGATGTGGTTCTATGTCCAGCTGTGGATGTCTGCCGGCTGATGACGATGATGCAAACAATTTTATAGTAACAATTTTCACTATCGCTCATTGATAATGAATGCCACTACGATAAAGTTCACGGTGTAGTATATAAATCTTTTTAATACCCTTTTTTCAAATTGATGGTCGTTTTAACAGGTTTTTATTCATTTGAACAATGACGATCCTACACACGTGTATATACACGATTCATTTGTGTATATGCGTTTATCTATTTTTAATAACATTTAATAATAACCACACATGAAGCATGGTGATTTTAACGGCGTGTAAACATCAAATAGTTAGCGGCGTTATTATTTTTACATTATGATTTAATTTTTATAATAATAAGATTTTCTTAGTAACGTTACAATGGAATAATTTACTTACAAATATAATTGTAGTTGACGAGGTTGAGGAAGACCGTAGGTCCATGGAAATTACATTGACGCAAATCGGAATGCTGAGAAAGTAACAGTAAATTGAAGTACAGTGAAATAAGTTTAATTCTTCTAAAGAAATCTATGTTAATTACATAATATCTTACATTAAAAAATTGTTTCGTCGATTTGTATAATTATCATTATAAGGCGCCTCCTTCAAATTGAAGCTTGTCGGTCAGACAGAGAAATTCCGGTCTTCATCTATTCGATCCATTCTTCAAATTACACAATAATTACTAGTAATGATTATATGTATAATTTCGTCTATATTTTTGCGGTAATTAAGTATGAAAATGTATCGTCCGGTACATCAGTTTTGTTTAGTATAAGGTTTTATATCAAAGAAAGGTTTGTAGTGCTCTAATGATTGTTGGAAATTATTGTCATTAAATTAGATACGACCACCACAATTATTCTTCTTATCTATTTTCTATTAGTATAGAGTTTTTTTGTTATTTTGCAATGTTATTACGTTTGTATTGCCGTGGGAATGTTTTCTTATCAAGTTCATTTATATAGGTTAAAACTAGATTTGGTGACATTGAGGAATCTAATAGTGACATTGACGCCAATGACGTGGGAATGAAAATATGCCTACTGTATCATCTTTAATTAATTTTTAATTTGATGTCTTTTTTTATTACGATAAATAAACGAAAACGTTAATAATAACTATTTCTTATATAATTTTAGAGTTTTCTGAAATCTTGCTGAATATATTTTGATCTCAAATGTATAAGTATATGGAATTTTGTAGGTGTTAGACAATCAAAAAAATTAAGTTGTTAAACAAAACTACCCTGATTGTTATATTTTTTTTATTGGTTAAGGGTCAATGCTTGACCACAATCTCACCTGGTGTTACGTGGTGATGTGGTCTATGAAGGTAAAGCGCATTGACCCCAAAATTAGTTAGTAGAAAATTGATTAGGGTGTATATTGCCCATAGTATTCAGAGAAGTCGTTGTATTTTTTATATACAGAAGATTAAAAAGAAACAGTGAAGTAGAAGTAAATATGTATTACTATAGCACACGATATGTGTGTGTAGCTGCTCACGCTAACTGTGGAAATCGATTTTACTTAGTGCCAACACGATACCTCGTCTCGTGACTCTAGCTAGTTGCTTTAATATTATCGTTTCATAATTCACGTAATACAAGTCATTAAAGTCCCTAATAATTCCTACGGTATATACCAATACGACGTCAGAATTAAAATATTAAAACACTGCTGGTAGGTCCCTATAGCCAGACACCATCTAAGTAGGCACCAGCGCAGCTCCTAATGCAGGCGAAATCAGTACTGTCCAAACATTACTGTAAATAATATATATAATTACTGAAGTAATATTTACTGAAGTAAAAATATAATAATTACTGAAGTAAAAATATAATAATTACTGAAGTAATGAGATTTAACAATTTATGTCACAAGGCGACATTGCAATATGGTCCTGTGTATATCACCTTTATCAACGCTTCGTTGTTATGGTAAGCGTATCACTTACCATTAGGTGAACGCCTCACTCGTCTTGTCTTATCGAATTAAAAAAAAATCCTACGCCCAAAACAAGAAAATATTTTTTTTAAAATACCCTCGATAGCAATTGTGTAAGAATTAATGATCGCCTAACGGCTAATAGATCTTTTTGAATAATTGTTAAGATTTATCTGTGATCAATATCAATGTAGTGATCTATTAATAAAACAAAATTGCTTATTTAGACGGGTCTATTCATTAATAATCTAAATGATAAATACTTATAATATTTTATGGGTCAGGGTTTAAATACTTAAATTATGTAAGGTACTTATGGTCGTTACATGTGTCGTTCTTACGTATTCAATGTGTTAATCTCTCAATGGGGTTTTGGTGGTTGATTTGGTTTATTTGAGTTTGAATGGGTACTCGTTAAGAATCACTATTGGACTAAGATATATATAAGTCTTATGATAATTTATTTATACAATTTATTAGTTTTTCTTATAACTTAACGAAACGGTTCTCTGAACAATAGTCAGTAGAATCAAACGTGTCGCGATCCATGACAAGTAGTTCATTCATAGCTTTCACTGTTGGCTTTCGATTGTAAGTAGTAGAAGAGACTATGAGCTTCGTTAAGGTCTGGTGATCGGCGAAGGTTGGCTAAATGCGAAAATGGAGAAGATTTATTAGGCGTGGTAGAACTACAACTATTGTTGAGTCCTTGTAAACGAACCGGTTTGATCGCCGGATGAACCAGGAGAATCGTCCACTATAAAGGTTTTGTTGAAATCTTTACTATGCCTGCGTAAAAATCTTAAAATATTCAATATTGTTTTAGTACATACATACCTTTAATTATTATAACTTTTAAATTAGACATGTATACAAATTTTTCATTATAAACAATTCATTAATCGCAATTTGAATATTTGTTGCAAATTTTCTTTATGCCCTTAACAGCAGGTAATTAGTTACAGTAACACAGATTCTACAAGAAAGTTCGGCGTTTTAATAAAATACCGTAATCACGATATTATTTTTTGTTTATTTATTTGAACATCATTGAAAAACCTAAAATTAGGGTTCGATAGAGGGACTTAATACCTACAGGCATTATTTACCAGTCAATCTAGGAGGTCGGAGATGTTGTGGGAGGTCAAGTGATAAAGTTAGGTTTGAAGCTTAAAAAAATGTGGTACATACATGTACATACTTATTTATGCATGTACATACACTACTATATATAAATACAAAAGAAAATAAATATGTATTGAATATAAAATATTATGTATGAGATATAAATAAGAGAAGGACATCGAAGTCATAATTACAGAGATGAGGATATAACGACGTCATTTCCCATGTTCAAGTACAATAATTTTCTCTTCAGATGAAATCATTTGTAAGTAAACAAAACATTTTTGTAATACATGATGAGGTTAAAGTCAATGTATAATCAGTACAGAATAATTTCTCCAAATTTTCTCACGAGTTCCGATACACGAATGAAGCTGAATACCGTTATCATGTGAGAATATTCATACTTATTGTTCTGCCTATTGAATATTGTACGGTGGCTAGTGCGTTACACTTGCCAATGACGCATTATACAACTTAACAGCTGTTATAATTCATTTTATATGGAAGAGAAAATAATCATTGTTTTTATTACATACGTCAATAGTTTTCTTTATGAGACCAGGAGATCGTTGACCTGGTAATAAATAATACTTTTGCCAATAATAAAGCGGCTTGAAGTACTGACGGTCGATGGGGCAGTGCTTGATGGCGATGCTTGGAGTGACGACCGCGTACTAGTAAACGTAGTAGAAAGGCCTCTCACAAAGTGGACTGACGATCTGGTGAAGGTCGCGAAAGTCCTCTGGATGCTGGCACAGTACCGATCGGAGTGAAGATCTTTGGGGAAGGCCTATATCCAGCAGTGGACGTTTATCGGCTGATGATGGAAGTGAATATGATATTAAAACATTACATTGCGTATGAATTCGTAACATTGTATAAAACTTTTTTTATGTATTTTTATAGAGATGTGATCTTTAAAAGAAACCTTACTTTAAGGAGAAGACAAGCTTATGTGGGTTTTATATCCACTAAAACACTTGCATTGCGAGGTGGTTTAAGATGTCTTATAGAACTATACACTACACCTATGCATGTTCCATGGAGGGGCATAATTCTCTCCAGTAATTTTCTGGTTCTACGATAAATCTGATACTACATAGTATTTCTCGTCCATTCATGTCTCACCTAGAGAGTAATGAGGGCTTTCACTGCTATAGCCTGCAAACCCGAACACCCATTTAGTCACTTTCCTCCACAGATAAGTTTCTCCTATTCCAATAGGTCGAGACTACAGCGCAGTATATGCTACGTCTTCATCCCTTAAAGTACTAGCTATGGATTCTAAGAACTGAACATGAAAACACACCAGCAGCAAAAAACCTCAGTATAACTCGTCTTCCTCCTGCCTATTTCCCGATCTATATAGTGTCTGCAAACATAGTAACTTTGTAGCAAATCTTTTAAATTAACGATCGTGTTTTTATCGCTCAACATTCATCTCCTTATAAAAGGGTAATATAGTAAATGTTCAAGAATCTTATAACAAACATTTATGTAATAGATAAGTCGAAGGTTATGTTATTACGAAATTGCTAACTCTTTAGACACGATCTGTCAAGTGACAGGTCAATTTAAATAAAATCTATGTAAACATTTATCTTAAGGATTTGTTGCATAAGAACACGATGATTAATATTCTGTACTTAATGATTTTGGTTTAGATGCATTAAAAAGGAAATTTTTGTATCATATAGTTATGTTTATTCTATTATAACTTTTTTACTCATAAGTATGATAAATATAGGTGGCAGAACCGATCGGACTCGGGATCTTTGGAGGAGGATTATGTCCACCAGTGGGCGTATATCGGCTGATGATGATGAAGTATGATAAATATAAACAAGTTAAATTAAATAAGCAGCTTAAAGCGCGTTGATTCAAAATTAAGAGTTTAATATTTGTCATAGTAAATGAGCTTTAAGTACTAATAATCGTTGTCAACAAATTCTCATCTTTTAGGAGTTTGAGATCTTTTCCGTTTAAATTATCATGTTAAAATTTAAATATGTCCATTATTGCATGGTCAATACAAAGAGTGTGTCCAACGATATAACGCTTTTTGTCCAAAATGTAAATACAGCGTCGCCTCGTACAATTTGAAAGTCTAATTTTCTGTTTGTGTATGCAGTTCCAACATGGAAAGTTCAAGACTATTACAAAGAATAACGGGATAAAATTTTCATTGTTATATTTATATTATTTATTAAAGTTTTATAAAAAAGCAACGGGTTACAATGACGAATATTTACGTCTAATTGATATTATTAATCTATCGCTATAAAAACAGTTAAGACAAGTAAAAAAATTAAAATTAATGGTAAATCTACTAATATAGTGATTCTCAACCTTTTTTTTGTTGACGCACACTTTTAACAATTTCAAAATTTGGCGGCACACAAAGTAAAACATAAGCCTAAATATTATTTAATTACAACTTGAAACGACAAACTGCGTAAAATAGTTTATGATAATAATTTTAAATGTTGGATAAAATGATATGTAAAGATAGATAGGTACTAGAAAAATAACAGTATATTTATTATTAAGGGATTATCTAAAACTTGGCGGCACACAAAAGTGCCGCGGCACAGTGGTTGAGAATCACTGTACTAATACATCGGATATACTGCGAGTTTGTCTTAAGGTTAATGACAATCTAATAAAGGAATCATTATCATCATCATCCAATGGACATACACTGCTGGATATAGGCCTACCAATAACGGGGGTATAATGAAAAAATACTTGATGATAAAATTTTTTATTTTGTTATGATAACTACTAACTTCAGCGAAAACGTAGTATCGATTGGAAATAGGATATTCCAGACTATGAGACTTGGCACCAATCCTTGGTTAGTTAGTTTGACATGTCATTAGTTAATGTCGAAATGTAGGTTAATAGGTTAGTATATGATATTAGAGTGATTTCTTAAAGGAAATTTTTAGCACCATCATAAAATTAGGTAGAAACAAATACTTTTGACGATGACGATGACTTTTTTTGCCGCGGGGTAAATCTTCAAAAAATATCCTGCTTTTGGGGGAGAAGTCAGGGTTAATGAGATTTATACCCACTAAAACCCTTTCGGTTGTCATCTTCATTGCATTGCTAAAGGTCCCGGGATGTACTACGGAATTCACCGATTAATGGGGATGGTCTATTGTAATAATATCGTCTATAATAACTGGTTTACTGGTGGTAGGTCTCCATAAACAGTGGCCGTCTAGGTACCATGACATTCCAGCACACACACTTATTCCAGCCGCAAATAGTACTGCGCAAACATTACTGTGTTTCGGTTTAAAGGCTTAATGGTTGATGCTTAATGGCTGATGGTATGTGTGGAGATTACTGGATAACGAGATTTAACACTTTACTCTAAAGGAAACGAGGGCAACGTGGTGGTCTGTATCATTTTCACTAGCGCCACATTGTTATGGGTAAGTGTATCACTTACCATCAGGTGAACACCCTGCTTGTCTAAAAAAAATAAGAATTAAAGAAATATACACAGGTTGATTGATTCAATTCGCATTTCAACATCGTGGTGTATAAATAGATTTCCTAGTAGTAAGACAATATCCCTATTAAAGCAATGGAAAAATCAAATAAGTAGTACGGGAGTTATAATAAAAAAATTCCTAAAGAAAACTATTGTATCTTAAAATTTTTATAAAAATCTCGAGTGTTTTAAAGTAACTAAGATTAGTAAAAATTTTTATTTATAATAAACAAAGCGGCAGTATGTTACTTAACCCTGAAACCTAAATAAAAATCTGTAGGTATCCATTAAGAGCTGTTTCAAAAAAAAAACTCGTCTTTATTAGCGACGAATTATTATCTTTGGATGTCCATTTTTATTACCCATTAAAAGTAGGTAGATTGACAACTATTAATTATAACTATAATAGGAGCTGACGACGTGGTCGAGATCTATTGGTCGCAGGTATGGATGGAACTTGGTCGTTTTTGATATACTTTTTATATTTGAAAACGAGTTAAAGTTGAAGGGCGTTTAAAGTGATAAACTTTATTTCAATTTTACACGAACATGTAATTAAACTTATAAACGTCACTCGTAAAACTACATTAACTATGTCTACCATTATTCTATTTTGCTAGGTATATTTTAGTGTATAAAGATCCCGATGGCTGACTGTTGATAATGATGATGAAACACCCATTGAAATTTTGTCTTATATGACAGCTGTCTATTAAAATTTGGTTTATAGTATAATACATGTATATATACAGAATAACAATCATTTTCCGATAGACGCCCACTGATCTCACTGACAGATCTAAATATCGATCAGTTCATAGTGTATTATTACGTTTAATATATCATAATCAACAGCCTGCAATAGTCCACTGCTGGACATAGGCTTCTCCCAAGGAAAAGAAAGGATGGTTTAATATGTGAATGTAATAAATTTACTATAAGATAATTTTGCAACATTCCTATGAGGGTGACATATTATTTAGAATATAAACCCTCTATAATAAATGAAGATACTAATAATAAAGTTTAATTTATTACCCTCTTAGCTGTTACCCTCTAAGATATTTTAGTTCTTTGATATTATTTAAAAAAAAACTTTTTTAAGATGGTGATATTAATAAAACCAATAACAGATCATAGTTTATTTATGTGAAGCAAAAACTTACGTGTTCCTTCTTAAAGCTTCTTAAATCTTCTTACGCACGTTGTGAGACCTTTTGTACGTATAATTATTTACAGATTAATTACTAGTAAACAATTAATTAAATGTGAGACTGTTACTGCGAGTATTGGCTACAAGGTGATATAATTTTATACCTAACATGTAAACAAACGCTGAGACTACTTTTTTATCCTTGTGAAGATAACTTGTGGATACTAGTCCTTTATTATCAGGTTTTAATAAATTGCTTCAAGTTTTTACATGTATTGGATTCTTTAAACATTATAAAGTAGTTTAGTACTTAGTAATAGTTAAAGAGAATCATTTCTTTAATATAAACTTTTGTCGTTCTCATAAGTCTATTCTTGAAATGAGTTCTGATCGAGCAGTTAAAGCTTAGATGGCGACATAAAAAAATTGGATTTTTCAACTGAATTTGTTCTTTTTGTATTATATATAGCTTTATCGATTAAACGGATCTCTTCCAGCAAACCTTGGACGGAATATTTTAAAGGAGTAAAGACGGCGGCATTCTCAAAGATTGATGATAAAGATCGCGGATATTTATGGACTAAGGCTCAGACTAACTATGAGTGCCTCTTTGTATTGAATATAGGATTTTGGCTTCAAAAGAAATACTCTTATATTATTGTAGTTAAATCCTCAAAGGTATTAAAGTGTCTTTATAGAAATACATTCAATTGTCATTAAGTTATGCAGTAGTTGCGATTAAGCACTTATTTTTTTGTTTATGCGACAAGACGAGAAAGGCGTTCACCTGATGGTAAATGATACGCAACATAGCAACGTGACGCTGATTAATATGGTATACACAGTACCACATTGCGCTCGTCGCTTTGAGATATTATGTGTTGAGTCTCCTTACCTCACTAATTTCACTAGTACACAGGACCTTTCAAATGGGAACACTGTAATGTTAGCATAGTACTACTTGTCGGCTGCAATAGAAGCTACACTATCGGTGAATGTTACAGTGGACTCTGGTATGATTCCGGCATCGTAAGTCGAGGATGGATTGGTGGTATTATATAAAAACCGTATAGTATTGTCAGTCTGTAGTCGTGTAATAAGCCTTGTAGTTTTACGGCAAGAGAGTCACTGGGAGCCATTGGATCCAAACAGCATAAGATCGTATTTTGTGGAGTACTTTACAAGAGACCTATGTCCAACATTGGAAATGATGATGATATGTATATGAGATCTAGAACAATCTGTACGATCGTCAGTTCACATTATCATATAAAATTATATGAAACTGAAGTCAATACATAAAACAAGTTATGAAATAGAAATGACAGCGATGAATTATTTACGCAAAACGCTTACGGCACTATAATGTTTCTGGAACTAATGATAGCTTGCGGTAACGGAAACTGACATTACGTTAGGAGGCGAAGCTTCCTCTGTTACCGGTTTTATATATATATATACAATACTGTTGAAATATCGGTTTTTGCTACTAATGTCATTTAACCTCTTCCAATGTTCTGCTGTTTTTATCGTATTACATAAGAACAGTTTATTATCATACATGTACAACTGAAAACAATAACTAACGAAGATTATTCCGTTAGATTTTTTCATAGGTTATATGAAACTAAGTGCCGAAAGAAATGAAACTTAAGTGCCGGATAATTATAAAGATGTTTAAGGGGACATAACTTACAATTAAGTTGACGTAGTAATAGTACCGACGTTGGTACGCCGCTGTGAATATTAATTAAATACGACTACTTCCGGTGTCGAAATGACTGTTAAGTGTTAAAAAGGGTAATGTAAGGTTTTAAATGACTGTCTGTCTCTTTTGTAATTTTTTTTTTAATTCTTCGAGTCAACGAGATGAACGAGGCGTCGCCTGATGGTAACTGATATGCTTGCCCATAGGATAGCGCTAGTTAACACATTCACTGCCACATAAATACATCATCTATGGAAACCAATTATTTTGAAATCTTATTTTTTTTTTTAATTTATTTATTAATACTTTCGTTTTTTTTTTACAAACAAATGCTATAACGCCGCTAAACCTTATGGGTTTGTCTCAGCGTTGCACAACTTACTGTTACATTAATCATTATTTATACATATACACATAAATATTTATCAACGTACATGTAAACCATTGATTGTGTGTGGTAAATAAATGTTTCCTTTTTTTTTAAAAAAAAAAAAGATTATTGGGTTAACTATTTTTTCAAACCTGATTTGGAGATACAACTACGGATTCTATGTACTCGGATCCGAGTGTTTGGCAGTGAATTTGTTAAGATGATACACATTGCGCTCGTCGCCTTGAGACTTAACACCTTACGTCCCAAGGCGTTTACCCCAGTAATTTCACTAGCATACAGCACCCTTCAAACTGGAACATAGTAATGTTTGCATATTACTATTTGGCGGTAGAAATAGAAGCTGTTGGTACCTACCTAGACGAGCTCCGGCAGAGACCTACCACTAGGAAAATTGTTCATTATTACATTGGCACAAAAGTACTCAAATA
>DWLS01002246.1:0-18651 GCA_018246255.1 Pachliopta kotzebuea
CCCCCCCCCACCTACCCCCCCCTATTCCCCGCCCCCGCCACTTGGTTAAAACACCCCCGCCAAAATGGGGCCCCAAACCACCCACACCCCCCCAAAAAAAAAAAAAAAAAAAAAAAACATATTTTTTAAACATATCTCCATAGTGAAGTAAGGAATAAATTATAAGATATATTAAAAGCACACAGACTATATACACAAGATGCAATTATAAAACACTGTGGCATGCTTAAATGGTACTTTACAACTATTACTAAACATTTTAATCTCTTTCAAAGTATGTCTGTGAGTTTGATTCTTTGACTGCGACGGTCCATTGCAAAGTTAACTGTTATGATCAACATTTACAAGCTCGTTATTTATCCTTCACCAATAACAAGGGTTCCAATTAAATTCCCTTTTATTGTAAACCGATTATAAATAACTGTTCACGCATTTGTTATATATTGTTATGTAAATTTTATAAGGTAGATTTATTGCGGTAGGAAATAAATTGTGTTGGTTAGGAAAGAGAGGTTATAGTTTCAATCCGTGCTAATTTAAGGATATAATTTCAGTTAAGTGTTGTATGAAGTGATTGTTGGTTGCTTATTTTTGTATTTGCTGACGTTGTTAGCCAATATTTAGACTAAATGTAAAGCCATTATGTCGATTACAATTGCAGAAAACAGGCGGGGACGTCTGCCGTGTAACGTATGGAACTAATTGTGATTTACCGCGCGCCGCCGTCTTTGTTTACGCAACACAAGGAAACCGCCGGCGGAGATGTTAAAGGTAAGATCTCCTGTGCATTGTTCGAAGCGTTTGCGGTCGCGGCTGCGGAGGCTATTTGTTTTAGTGGGAAACTAAACAATTGACTGTTTTAAATTATGATTATTTTGTGACGAAATAATCGTTGATGTTGTAAATGCGAAACAAGTCGGAAAGGCGGCGCATGCGTAGTCTTATTATTCGGAGCTCTGTTACCTTATAAGTTTAGAATGTGCCGGAATGGCCTAAAGGCTAATATTCTTATTTTATAAACAAAGGCCATGAGTTCGATACTTAATGAAATTTATTGTTTTCGCTTCCCACTTCCCGTCCTCGCACTCCTTTCAAAGCTTCTTAACCAAAAATGCTATAGATTTTTTGTTTCTTATATCTCGTCTCCTTATCTTGTTCTTAATTTATCCTGCAAGGATATGCGCGGAGTTATTCCGGTTTAAAAGCACATATTTTACTCTTAGCAATTAGGTATTAGTGACTAAAACCGTTAACAGCCTGTTTTACTGTAATCTAACAATATTACTATATAAATCCGAAAGCTTTATTGTTGTACAAAAACTCTGTATTAAACTGAAGAAAAGAATAATTAAATACCTTAACTGCCATAACCGTACTAAGTAGAGTTTACCTGAAAAAAAAAAAATGTTTTTATTATTACAAGGTATTGAATATTATGACTAACTATCACATCATATATTTGTATAAAAGATTAAATAATTTTATAACGAAGGAAATATCCATTAAATAAACTTTTGAAATGTTAGGGTTTGCTTTTGTTGCTTCGTTAGTATATCGCATAAGATTGTTAATAAAAAATAGCAATTTATATAAAGCATTCAATGTAAAATCCGCTCGCATTATACTTTCATTAAACAGTAAAGACATCACATGTTTTCTTTAAATTGTTAACTAAGATCAGACCCATATAATTTTAAGTATAAAACCTTAAATCAAAATGTAAAAACATTGTTTTATTAGTTTTCTAAAATTTCATGTAAGTGTTCACAGCTAAAGCTGTCGTTGAGTCACAACTAAAATAGGAGCTTGAGTTGACGATTGATTTTATCATCCGTTAGTTCTCAATACCCATAATTCAGGGGGAAACCGTCATAGAAATGTAGCGAGTCTATTGCTGAGATACCGAGCCGTTCCGTAATAGCTCCTCTTATCTGATCACTGCTGCTTAATCGTATTCCCCATTCGCCTCTTAATCCGCCCACACTGTCTTTATATTTTCATAAACTACTTTCCTGATTGAAATTTATAACAATAAAAACTACAACAGTTTTACCATAAATTTTTCCTCATGAACCTAATAAAGTATTAATGTTTTAAAGGAAGCTGAAGTTTCTATGTAGTAAATAGACGTACCATCATATCCACTAATAAATTCAAATATTTTTAAATATTGTTTCTTTTTGTTTCCTACTTAATGAAGCTTCTTTTCCTTTTCTGTATAAACAATTCTTGGTAGCCTGATATTTATTTATTTAGTTATTTTCTCTCTTGTCCTACTGGGTTGCCTAGAAGAGATCGCTTATAGCGATGTATGACATGCTTTCCCATATTTAGATTATGAGTTTAGTTATTTAAGTTTATTTGCTGTACCATAATGTAAGCAAAGAATTTATCTATCTAAGATAATGAGTTAAATATAGTGGTGTTCTTCATAAATAATACATTGTTATAAGCAGGCGTTTCAATTACAGTCAGCTTACCAATTGTTTAGAAACGTATGTACTTATGGAAACTGTTTCGCGAACAAAACTCAATTAGAAAACGGATAATGAATGTTGTAAGATTACCGCGATAAATCTGCAAAAGCCAGAACAATTGTGGTAAAGATGAAGATCGTTTAGAACATTCTCATGCAGTTTATGAACTCGTGAGAACGTTATAGTTAAGATACACTGAGTGTTAATAGAGAGATAATGAGCGGGCACACTCCTTTTACGTGTGCCTTGGTCAATTTCGAGAGTCGTATTGTGGACGAGCACGCTTCACCACTTTCGGACTCTTAACATCACGTGAAATTGAGGTCACTTGTGAAATATTAAAAACTTACAAACTACTTGAAATTCGCTAATAAAAGAATATATTAATAAACAAAAATATTGGTATACTATTTAAATACTTGTTAAGTATTTACTAAATTTGTGATTCTGGGAATACTTAATACAGAAAAGTTGCAAAAGCAAAAGTTTTAGATAATAATAGTAACTAGAGGAAAGCTTAAAAGTACGTCAATTGATAAAACAAAAGAAAAAGTTTTAGAGAATCACGGGTTTGAATCACAACCTGTGTTTCCGGTGAAGATAAATATCGTTTAAGCTTGAGCTTTTCATTGAAAAAACCATCGAGACTAAACCACCAAACCGCACTTGAATAGCTTAGTCGATAAATAGTCTTCATTCTGTCTTTGACGCAAATTCCAATTGTGGGAGAATAAAGTGGATTGATTATTTATTTACTTAATTTGTTGTATGTATTAAAATACAATATGTTATTTGTGTTATATTCAAATATCAGCAGCGCGAACCTACCAATGATAATTTCCTCCATAATGACGGACTGCGAAGCGGTAAAGAAAGGTGACCGTCCAAATATGGCAAATACAAAATACACAGCATTCGCTCTGATCATTTAACGGAACCTCGAGTTCCTAATATAGCATTCGGTGCTCTTCCACGAACGCTATCAAAAATACTTCACAAAAGTTCTTACACGAAAGAAAACAAGTTGTCCTACTTACTACTCCTATTTCTGGAAAGTATTTAACGTACTACGAGTTTATTACAAGTGTTTTTAGTAAAAAAACAAAGACTTCCAATGACTGACGAAGAAATTTAAGATATAAGAACACCAAAACACTATTGAAGCATTATTCAATTTGACGATAAAAAAAGAAAGGAGGTGCGATGTGAAACCAACTAAAAGAAATCACAACACGAATCACTCTTGCTTTCATCCCATTACTTTTAATTTTGACGCATCAACTTTGACCGCTCACCTGTTTATGGTGTGCGATTATTTTAACATACGTTTCTTTCAAAAGAGACGTAAATTTATTAACAGCGAAAGCACGACGTAATCGATTTCGTAAAACAATAATTATGTACATAAAGAGTACCAACTATTTTTACTAATAATAAAAAGGTATAGCGAGATTTCAATTAAATGAAAGTAGTACATGTTGTTTCACACACACATTATTTTTGGATAAAATAAACAATTTCAAACAGTTTCAAATTATCGTTAGTAAAGATATTTTGTACATGGAGAAGTTGATTTGAACCCTAAACTGATGTCAACTGGAAATTTGTAATTTCCAATGGTTTTCTCTTAGGCATCGCCGAATGAGTTTCGTTGCACCCTAAACATAACAATGGCCTGTAAGCTCATCAATCAGCCTTTCGGAATTTGCGTGTACACTCCGACTACAACCAGGCCACTCCAAATTGCCATACAATATGTAAACGTCACATCTAATTCTTCCATCGAGCCACATTCGCCTCTCTTTCTAACACATAAGAGTTAAACTCGTTTGTATGAAGTGTAATGAAATGATCGTGACTCCTATTGCATGTTTCTATTTAATATAGGTGTTGTATGGAAAGTGGAAGGTTCCTTATTGTTTGTTTATGTACTGCAACTTTCAGAAGTAGATATTTGATGACCAAATGCATGATCATTACACTCGTACATTATTATCACATGTATGCAATACAGCTTTTACATTTTTTTAAATATTTCCTAGATATATGGAATTCTATACAACATTTTCCTATTTAAAGAAATAAGGAGAAAAGTTCGCTTTAACTAAATAGTTTCAATAATATACATACACTACTGCCACCAATTTATTCACCAGAAACTTATCATATATATTATACTATTCAGAATAATAGGAACATCCGTTTTTATTTTATTAATTTAATTTTTAAATCACTCCTGTACACCTTAACAAATTTTACAGATAACTCCAAACAACAATAAATTTCTAAGACTTAAACTATTTTCTATTATAATAATTATAAGATCACTTATAAATAGAATATTAATATTTCATACAAGCTACTATTATTCTTTTTATAAATATTCTTTATTAAATATTACTTCTTTAACTTTACATAACTTAATATTAAGAATAACATGTAAAAGTTTTGTCATACTACGATTTATCATTTCAGAACCATCGTATATGGATGTTAATAAAAATTATTTTAAAACGTCATCGAAAAATGTTTGCAAAAAAGGGAAAATATTTGATAAGTTCCATACTTTGCGTCACTTGTAAAAAAGATCTTCACTTTCATAATACATATAAGTGCGAACAACAAAACAAACAAAACATAACAGATCCTAACCTACAATTACGTACGCCTTAATTAGCCTTAGATTCAATAACGCTTTCTATACGACGTTGAACTTTAGCAAACAATGAACATTATTATTAAAAATAACCTTTCGGCGTAATGGAACTCATCCTCGGATCGGTTACGTGAAAATACGTAACACCAGGTAACCTACACTTCAAAGTCACGTTAAAGGCACGTCACACAGGAAGCGGATGTTGTCTTTCATACTCTATAAAAGTATATCATACGTTTTTACTATTCCCGTGGCGCAGTTTAGTGAAGTCTTGCGAAGGTTGCTGGTCCATTCTAGAACCACACATTTTAGACTTTTGCTGGTGGTGATCTATTCAAACTAGCCTAACTAGCTATCACCCTCATATTGTAGATTTGCCACCATGAGATCTTTGCTAAGTTCTGACTTTCATTAAATGAAAGCCCAAAGTATTCTACACGAAAATTTGTTACCACATTTCAAACCACAAAATTGACACAGAATATTCATCTGATTATGATAATATACACTACACGATATTGAATTATTTACTTTGAGATAATGATATTAAGTCTACACCCCTGTAATTACACTAGTAGTGTTTGCAGATTGCTACTTCATCATCATATATAAATAGGATAATTATATTCTCTATTGAATATACAATCTCAGTCTAAACAAAAGCGGGAAAATTAAAATGTTAATAGCTATAGTAATATAATGAATAATGAAATAAAATTAAACAATGTTAAGTAGTTAGAAATTGAGGCAAATATGGACCTTGATTTACGGAGTCGGGGAAAGAGTATGAATAAAGAGAAACAAATGTTTATTACCAAGTGAACGTACTCCTGATTGCTTTTTTGTATCAAAACCGATAAAAAATCCTATAAATATATCTGTGGGAGGAACATCGCGATATAAAGCATAGCCTTCAGAGTGTGGAACCTTTAAATACACTTTGGTAACGGTTGTCGAACAATGGTAAACGTAGTTTACATTTTTTGCTAGTTATCTCGATCGTTATAGCCGTTATTTGCCCATCTCGTACTGTGACGGCTATTACTTAATTACATTTACTAAACGACTTGTTTAAAAACTGTGTGAGTAACTTAACTGTATATTTGAATAATGCCTTTAATAGAGATTAAGATTTAAAGTTTTTACTGTTCGAGAGCTTAGTACTTATTTACGCTTTACTACAGCAAACCTTCATACAGGAACAGCATATGGCACATTAAACAAATTAGTTTGACTGTACTAAGTATATTTTTTAATAGTATAATTTAAATTAATATTTGTTTTGGGATTATAAGGTTTTATTAATTTGCAATATAATATTTTCATAATACAAAAATTAGATAGATAAAAAATGACTCCTTATTCTTAATAATTGTATTAAAAGTAAAAAAGCTATTGATTATGTGAGAAGAATTTCCGCGGGTAAAAATACATCTGCAGAGTAAAAAAAATCTGGAAAAGTATATGAACTGTTCTAATTGTATTATAATATTCAGTTTACAGCTTAACTGAAAGCCTTCATCGAACACGGAAACCGCAACATAGAAGTTCACGACGATAACTAGGAATATTAACGTAGTGCTTGTAACAGATATAAAAAAAAAAATTGTGTAATTCAAAAACAATTGTGTAGTAATAAAGCATACTTCTCATTATACAGGCAACATTAATACGTCATATACGGAGTCATCACCGCAAGCGAATCTCATTACAATGGTGCTATCTTAAGTGCTGATCAGCTAGTAGTTCGTCTAATTACAGTTAGAGTTACGATGTGGCGCGTACCAACGTAACATGGGGTCAGGTCGACCCCGGGGTCAGGTCTGGGTCAGCAGCCGCGACGGAAGCGACTATTATTGGTTTTTAATTTCGTTTTCAAACTCATAAATCACTGTTATTGTTTGCCTTTTGTCCGCAGTTTTAATTAACTAATCAAATACTAGTACGCTATTTAATATTTCACAATTCTGACGTTTGAATAATGCTTTCGATTACTTTAGAAGGTTTTAATGAATCTAAGAGTAATTAGCTAAACTAAATTTAATTGATTAATATTAGAATATTTAACATGTACTAATAGACATGAATAAAGGATAATAGGCAAGAAAGCATTGTTTAAAATTGATTTTTAATTTTATAAGGTATATTTAAGGTAAGGGTCTGTATGGACAACGATTTAGAAAGAATAAGATATAAGAACATCAAAAGTACAAGAGAGATATAACACAAAAAGAATACAGTATAAAAGATGGCATAAAAAGAGTTGTAGAAAATAAGTAGCCAAGAACAGCTAAAGACAAAAATTTGAAAAAAAAATACAGACAGCAAGACAAGGATAGAAGAAGAAGATAACAAAATAGGTTAACATTAGAATGACTACGACAATTTGTACAAAACCCGTGCAGCAATAAGCTCCTGTGTGCGATTCAAGTGCTAAACCATCAGCTCGAAATCCGAATACCAATTAGCTAAAATTGATCCTCGGAATGATACGCTTATGAAGCGGGAACGGGAACACTGTCGCCGTTGAATATTCAAGTTAAGATAAATCAGCATGTAACAAATGAACAGACAAACTCGGTTCAAACAGCAGTTTAAGTTTGATTGTTTTGAAGTAGGGAGCAGTTCGTTTTACCACATTCGCTTGATACGTTCTAGTTCACAGACAGAGGGTCCAAGTTATAGACAATATTCGCTTTGTTAGTAAAGTTATGTTGGACAGTTCAGTTCACATACATACATTTTTAAGTCGAACTATTTGATTATAGTTTTATATCTTAATGCTATTTAATGTCCTTTAACACAAATAGAGTTTAGCTGTAAATTGCTTATACAAGAATAATTTTTATAACTTGTTAGGGAAGATAAGAAAATTATAACATACCTAACAACACATAAGTACAACATTATAATTTGAAAAGGGTTGTAAGTAGATATAATTACTATAAAATCTAGAATTGATGATAGCGACTATATATAATAGTATAACCCGAAGCAGTGCTAGAATATAAAAATATATATATTGTAATGGTATGTAGATTAGTGTTTATTAAGACTTTTATCGTTTCATGGTTCATCTTATCTTAATATCTGTATCTATCGTTCTTAACCTTGTATAACATAATGTTATTACTATTATATACATAAATTTATATTATATTATATGTATATTAATTTATATACATTAATTTGTTCCTTCTAGAATACAATATACAGTGACTGCATGTGTTTTACATGTTACATATTTAATCTACTTTTTGATTTTTAGTTATCCGCGATAAACTAAATCCTGATATTACGAATTGTTTTAACAATGATTTAGTAAGAATTAATCATACAAACGTCAGGAAGTACAGAAGAGAGACAATACTCCAAAAATAAATGGAACTGAATGAAAGAGAGTATAAAAAACGGGAAAATGATATAAACATTTGTAGAAAATAAATGATCAAGATAAACAGGTAACAGAATATAAAATAATTACGTCAAAATATTTTGAAAAATCTTATGTATATTGTATGTTAGACTTACCGTTAAAACGAAAAAAGGTAGTTCTTTATACAAGAATGTATGAAATAAATTTTATTTAAAATGTAATAGGAAAGTTACATTATCTTCAAGAATAAGTACTTCGAAAAGGTAAATGGGTCAATGCTTTACAACGCTCCGTGATAGATAATAATGGAAACCTTGAACATTAACATAATAAATCTAATCAATCGACACATTTTCAGTAACTGCGCAATTTCACTTTATAAGTAATATCTTACTTCAGTCAAGGTTGCTCACTTATACCGTGAGTCAACTGATTCTCCTCATTGTTACTCGTAACGGCATTAATATTCATTAGTAAATTTTGATTACTGTATAACATAAAAGACATTTGAATTTTTTAACCAGTTCTAAATTACTTTTTAGTTATATGAGGAAATATTTTAATTAAATAACTTCCAATTCAGTACGGAGTAATATAAAAGAAATATTCTAAGATGCATTTGTTGACGTTAAACTTTATAGATAATTTCGGTTTAGGTTTAAATTTTACTGTATCACGATTTAAAAATACTGTAGTATCTGATATGTTAACTAGACTTAAATCTTTATCACCGGGAGTAGTGTAAATATCCCTTTTTTATAAACATATTACTATCAGCAGGCATTTACTTTCAATAAGACATATTTTACTTTTCTCGCCGCTTAAAATAATGAAGTAAAACTTGACATTAAATTTACAAATACATAACATGATGTTATCATAATGAAGAATTTTAATGAACGATTCTTATGCGAAATATAGCGTAACTCGCTTATTTCACCGATGGTTTAAAATAAATTAGCTTTTGCTTTATACGAAGCGCTTTTAATAACAATCGAGTTTAATGGCGACACATTATGAAGTTCTTTCACCCGTATTGCCTGGAGCTACGCTATTACTGACTGTTGTGTTTTAAACAAATTTAAACTAGATTTTCATCGTACCATTGATTAAACAAATAAACTGTGAACATTTAATTCCTATATTTACTATAAGAAAGTTTTTAAATTTAAGTTATAAATAAAATATGAATATTCGTGATCCGTAACATTATTTGCTTTCATTACAGCGAAAAGACTTTTATAACAATACTTAAATTTTATATCAATATAAAAATACGCCCCTTTAGTTTTTTTTATAATGTTTATTTCACATACAACATTATGTTAATATTAAAGTTGGTATTTATGCATATTTTTCATAATAAAAAAGGTTTTATACCCACTTCAAAGAAATTTTCCTCTAGACAGCTATGCGGCGTATTCACTATAATTAAAAGAAATCTCTGACAGAACAAAACTGAGTTTAGCTTGTTGCTTATAAATCTATTTCTAAATAAACAATATATTACAATTTGTTGTGTCTGTAATACATAATATACCACGATATATATTTGTTTAAATTTTGTTGTACATCAACTTCATACAATATAAACATACTTTAATATAGTTGTGTGTTACCAATACTTCCGTTTATAAAGATGTCATCGTTACAATACGATATCCATAATATTTCTAAAAATATATATGCTTCCAGCGATAAAAAATATCGATATCAAACCTACTTGTTTTAAAAACACTATTATTTTTAGAAGAAAGATCGGAGTCCCAACTATGTAAACAATAAGAGAGCTGTATATATAATTTAAAATATATGTGAAATCTGGTTGAAGTGAGTCTCCTATGACGTCACACCTGATACAAACCCTTGCGGATCTGTTCATCAGAACATCGCCACGAGCATTAGTTAATGTAGTCCGAAATCCGATAGTAATTGGCGCGATATTAATTCGTTACGAAGTCGTGACTGACCGGGGAATGCTTTCAATTCAATCATACGTCCATTTTCGTTTAATTGAGCGGTCCGAAGTGCTTTTTTTTATTTGGTTCAGCAGTTACAGCGCGAGGAACAATTGAATCTAGTCACTATCCGTTGACTCATAAACTTATGATATAATCATCATTGATATTATAATTTGAGCTTCTAAAATCAGTACTTAAAGAAGATCCAAGGTCCGACCGCGGCTCATATTTCTACGGCCAAACTGTGCAAATAACACTGTATTCCAGTTTGAAGAGAGTTGTAAATTAGTGTAATTACTGGGGTAACGAAACTTAACACTTTATGTCACAAACTGACGAGCGCAATGTGGTGATGTGTATATTATCCTAACTAGCGCCAACTTCATGTGGGCAGACGTATCATTTATCGTAAACTTGTCGCTTTAAATAAATATAGTTTT
Organism: Pachliopta kotzebuea; assembly: GCA_018246255.1. Classification (NCBI taxonomy): domain Eukaryota; kingdom Metazoa; phylum Arthropoda; class Insecta; order Lepidoptera; family Papilionidae; genus Pachliopta; species Pachliopta kotzebuea. Next base: position 10,911 of record DWLS01002246.1, read on the forward strand.
GTGTAAAATAAAATACTAACGAGTATCTTACAGATATTAATTTTAATATATCACTTAAGCTACTTATTCAAGTTAAAATAAATACAATAAAACTAAAATAAAGTGAGAATTGTCGTTTATGTTTGCTGCATTCATATGAATTGAAAGATTGCGCTCGAATAAGTTTGAATGCATGAAGGTTTTAATTAAACTCTGAACATTTCACCTACTTGGGCAAAATCGATTTAGTTTACACGTACTTTGAGCCTGTGGGGGGTCTTACACTAACGACCTAATGGAGTACGGCCTGGGTATCATGCGTTAATGGGTTCGAATCACAAGACTGTTGTAGTTAACCAGTTATTACAAGCCATAGTAAAGATAAAGTGGTTAATAGTATTCGAGTATTTCTTTTTGTTTAAAAATATAAGTATAAGTGAGATATTAATGATTGACAATTTAAACTACTGTAGGGTGTAAGGGATCCCATACAACAAATTACGAAAGGCAAGCCAACCTCACGTATTGGCGGTGCACCCTTCTAATCAACTATCCACCAACCCACATTGGGCCTGCGTGGTGGCAGATACCCAAAATCCACTCTTTATTGAGAGAGGCTTATATCCAACAATATACATATAATGATTATGAATTTAAGTTACTAACATATCTTCGGAACATTGATTTTCATTGAAAAACACCATTTAAAATTAAACATGATCTCAGTGCAAAGTCCTAGAATCTAATTCAAGTAAAATATAATTTTCTATGATTATTATTATAAATAATTTATCTATATATAAGTTCAATAAACTTCTTCTTTGAGTACTATAATTGAATATAATTGTATTTAAGAATTACAACAATTCGGAAACGGGCAAAGATTTAGCCAAAGTTAGGCATAATTTCTGCCCTTAGTCTTTGATTTTGTTTATGGTGACAAAGAAAATATTTTTGAGAATACCAATCAATTAAGAACATAAACAAATAAACTTTCTACCAAAATATACAAGTAACTAAACATCAATGGTGTAAATAAAAATCTGAAAGCAAACTATAATTTACATATAACGAGTTAAAACTTGCGATGGTGTTTTTATTTAATGAATCAATATTACCAATTCTGTTATCAAATCATATTAAACTTTTAGATCGTTATAAGAAATCTCGTAAACTTAAAACATCAAATTTATATTCAAGATCTGCGAAATAATAGCGTTTCCTTAAATCTAACATACATAAAGTTGAATATGAAAAAACTCTCATGAATTGCATAGTGGTGCAATTAACTATAATCGAGTCGGGTCAGTGGCTGTAAAAACATCGTAATACAGTAATCGTTATATTATTGCGTCCAATCAAAAACCCTTCAGCATCCTTTTACTTGCCCCGAGGCGATGATGGATAATTGTTGGATATTATGCAAGTATCCAATCTATTAAGACATACCGAAGACCATTGAAGAAGATTACGTCGTGCGAGGTACATTTGTGTATGTACTATGTTGCAGAAATACTTATTAACAACACTTGCCACAAACGCGCAAGTGGTTGAAGAGGATCTTTCGACTCTCATTGTAACATTATTGATCACAGTTCTTAATTTTAAATGAAATTAAATGACAATGAGACAGAAGAACTTGGTTTAATCTACCAAAATATACCGACTTTATAACTGTAATATGGGTGTAATATTTTGCCAGACCTGATCTCAGTTTTTTAATAAACCCTAATCTTTATCCATTTTATCGAGATATTTTTAGGATTTTTGTTTCTTTTATTATCCTAACATTCTCTTTTTTTACTTTGTTATAAACATATTACTTACATTTCTCTGTAATTGTATCGCGAATCTCCGTGTTACAAAGCAAACAGTTATCCTTTATACCACAAAAGACAGTTACATATTTGTTTATAAGTATATCTAAAATGCGACGCAAGTATTAGACTTTTGAGTCTACATCGTATAACATTTTAAAATATCTATGCATATTATACTTGCTTACTTTCGGCACGAGTTACTTGGTCTCTTGTTGTTCTTTCTACATTCATATACCGACAAAATCAATGAAAGTGCATCACGGCAACTTTTACTTTATTACGCACGAAAGGTCAAATAAACCATGAAGAAACACAAATAAACCCTGGGGCCTGGTCTTTGATCATGTCGATGATAAATCAGTTTCCAACTTCGCACAGAAATGCGCAGCGCAACGTTCTCACGGGCCGAATGGAAAGCGATATAAAATTTTATCGCATAACGCATACTCGCAACTCGACATTGGCACAATGCGACGTTAAGCACGGCTAATTTACTTTAAAACCGCGGCCTGGAGTCTAAGCTCCGCATAACTTAGTACCGATATCGCTACGTACTTGTTTTCTTTTGTATATTCGCGATAATCAAACAATCTCTTATCGAACTCGTGAGAACCGCGGCGATTGTTGTGTAATTTCATTTCATTCAGTTTAATCTCCATTCAGTCGCTTTGTCGGAGCATTGCTAATAACTTTGTCATTTAATTATTTCTCTTATTTACAAGTATATTATTCATTAAAAAAAACTCATGTTTTTTAAACATTTCGCGTCCTTTGTGATATATCTCGTCCCGCGAAAAAGGAATTGACAGATATTCTGTATTAAAAATCCGAAGAAAATTGTAATTTTTTAAACATGAAAGCTACAAAGAGAAAACCCCATTGTCCTGTTGGAAAAAATTGTTACTTATTTAAAACAGGTTATCTTTTAATTCATATATTTACATTAAATTTTAAAACAACAACATTAAAAACGGGACACATTTTAAGACTACTGAAAAGCTGCAAATAAATGCTATAGCGATCTACTCGGATGACGTACAGCAAGGAAGTTCTACTTACCACATATAAGGTTATTTTTAATAGAAAATAATAAGTATACTTTTTAAGTAATTATGTATAATTTATAAATGTAGCGAAACACATTTATTATTAAGACAAAATTGCTAGTATTTAAATTTATATTTCCCAATATCAGTCAAGGTCTGATGGCAATATTACACAGTACAGCCGTAACGGATTCGCGCCGTTAGAAACTGAAATTATTAAATTAAAAAATAAAAGGGATGTGAAATTGACTAATTATTAGACCTTGTCCTTGTAATGGGAAAGCGGTAAAGACATAAATTCTATGAAGTGGAAAATATAAATACAAACGAAATTTTAATCTAAAAATACAAATCACTAACCTAACAAACCGGATTATGCAGTGCTACATAGATAAAAAACACAAAATTTTGCCATATCCGTTATTAATTTCTTTTTAAATTACATCACTTAACACTAATGATGTCAGTTTACTACAAACTTGAGAACTTAGTAATGAACTTGATTTCAAGCCGTATACAAGAAAAATATAAAAACAAAACAGATATTCTAGAGAAAGCATAGAAAATATCTAAAATTACCGCAAGAAGTTTGGAATGACATATTAATAACTTAATTATTGACTAATTAGTAATCGTATAGAATAACATAAATTTAATTAATTTATAATAGAATAATGAAGAGGATGAAATTTATCAATAACAATTAATTGGAATAAGAGTAAATACAGAAAGAATCGAAGAAGAGGAGAAAGGAAGAAACGAAACTTTGAAAAACAGCACCAAAGAGAAGCGGAATAAAATCTTCGAGAGCCAAATTTTATCGATAGCATATAAATTATATATTCTCTGTTAGATTTATCGTCACATACATAAATAAGTCATTAAAGATAGCGAACGATTAGATTTGCGGTCTATTAAGATAACAAAATCGTGTGAAAGAATAATTAAGGAATATAATATATTTTATCGGAAAGATAACATTCTAATGCTTGTTAATTAAATGATATCATTCAGCGATACCAACAAGTTTCCAAATAAAACTAAACGTTAAATTTGTAACAAATCATTAATAATCATAAATACTCTAAGGCTTGAACAACAATAGTTGTAGTATTGTTCTTTGAGAACGATATATCTTGCTATCATCATCACCTCTTAAAACTTCTAGAGATCTCCATATGATGATAGTTAGGTGTTTCGAAAGATGTTCTACGTCATTAAAAATCTTTACTTGATATTTCCACTGCACTTATAAAGAAACATAACAGTTTTGTTTTAAAACAAGAACTTGATTTGCTTATAGACAATCTTTTTTAGACGATGAGGCGACGAGACGAGCAAGGCGTTCACTTGATGATAAGTGATACGCTTGCCCATAGCAACATGGCCCTGGCAAAGATGGTATGCATAGCACCACATAACAGTCATCGCCTTGAGACGTAAGGTGTCAAGTCTCGGTACTCTAGTAATTTCAATAGCATCCTTGAAACCGGAACAAAGTAATGTTTCCACATTATTAGGCGGTAGAAAAAAGAGCTGCGGCGGTACGTACTTAAACGGTCTCTGGTAACGAAGACCTACCACCAGTAAGCTACTTATGAAAGAATGCACTGAGTTTTAGTTATAGTAAGATTGAAATGATCTGCTCATTTTCGCAAAGATCATAGAAATACTATTCGTCGTGAGCCTCGTCTGCCGTCCAACGTTTGCTGAGCTATCAAACGCAGCAACTGTCTAGTCTAGTGCGGAAATTACACCGCCCCGGGACAAAGATGAAATCGTACAAACAAAGCGCGACCCAATGATCCGTTCTCATTGTTCCCGGCGAATTGAAAAATAACTATTTCTTTTGTTATCTCATATAATATCACCAGACATGAGAATAGTTGAGAAATTATAAGTTTGCAATAGTTTCAAATTTGAAATGGTGCTTGTATTAAAATAATAACTATTGATGTAATTTTTATTAATAATAAGTTACAGATACGCTTGTAACTATTTAATATCTCCTCTAATGTTATTATTTAAAGCAGTTAAATCAATTCCTTGAACAAAGTGTAGAAGAGCCTTTTTCCTAAGTTAACATTAAATTCAGTGCTCTGATCTCCTAATATTATCTTGATGATAATAACTGAGAAACTGCAATAAAACTTATACTAAATATACCTATAAACCTAGAAATACCATTGTTATTACATGTTTATTTATTTATTTTTTTCGGCAAAGCGATGATATGAACAATCCGTTCAATTTATGGTAAGTGATACCCTTGCTCATATCAACGAGGCGCTGGTAATGTTGATACACAGCACCACATTGCACTCGCCGTTTTAATAAATAAGGTGTAAAGTCTCGTCAAAACACTATTTCGCAAGCATACAGCACCTTCCAAATCGGAACACAATAATGTTCACACAGTACTATTTATCGGCTATAATAGGAGCTGCAGTGGTACTATGTACCTAGACGGTCTCCGACAACAGAGACTTACCACCAGTATATTACTTATAAATCTAATCAAGATCATATTAAATGTCTGTAAAGCTCCTATTAATATAAATATTTCCCATGACTTTTCTCTCACTAGGAGAGAATCAAATTATCTGCTATAACCAAGTGTTGGTTGTTGATTATCAATCCACGGGGATCCAATCAAAATCAATAGTAACAATGCATCTATTTAGACTAAATGTCCTCACAATTGGATAGACGTATAGTGTAAGAGCCAGTAGTGAATCATGTTACCTTCTCAGACAACACTGGAAACTGGGCGGCCGACTGGGGCCACGTACCGTTGATTTATTATTATAAAGGGACCGCGATTGACCTACCGCAACCAGCAACTGTCTACTCTTTACTTTCTACACGGTAGCATACTATTATATTTGAGTCGCGCACGTGAGTTCGCAGTAATCGGAAACGACTAAGACTTCTTGTCACAGGGAGTACAAGTATTTTTTTCGACGAGACAAGCAAAGCGTTCAAGTAATAGTAAGTGATACGCTCATAACAACATGGCATTAGTTATAGTTAGTAAATAGTATACACAGCGCCACATTACTCGTCGCCGTCAGACATTTGTTTAGTCTCGTCACGCCAGTAATTTCACTAGCATACAGCATCCTTTAAACTAGTATACAGTGATGTTTGTACTCTACTATTTTTTTCTAGCGATGTGTTAATAAGACGAGCTTAGACGTTCACCTGATAGTAAGTAATTTACTTGCCCAAAATATCTCTTAGTAAAATGCTATACACAGCAGTACATTGAGCTGGTTAGTTGTCAGTCAGTCAGTGAGGAGCAGCTCAGTAATTTCACTAACTTAAAACTCTCCCTTTAAACCAATACACAGTAATATTTGCCCTTTTACTATTTGACAGCAGAAACAGGAGTCGCTACGTTTAAGGCGCCTGAATTTCTTTAACAAGAAAGATATCTGAAAATACACACACTATTTATTATTAGGAAAAATTTATTCTTGTTTACTATATCACAACTGGTATATATTTTTAATTGATTACCTAATAATAGAATTTGCACCAACCAAAACATTTGCAATGATTTGCTTCGCTATTGATTACTGATCACATTTTATCATCAAAAGCAGTGGAATTTTTGTTTTGAATGTAAACGGACTAAAGAACAGTAGGTATGGAAAATAGCTGCCAAATAAAGACTAAACATTTCCTTAGAAATAATAATTGACCTGATTGTAATAAGTTAAAGGCAATGACTGTTGCAATTAATCATTGCATACGCTTGATTGCAATAAATGTATGCGTATGCATAAGAGCGCATCTGATTTATTTAAACAGCTTCAAAAGGTTCAACGCGAGTACGAACGCGCCGCAGTGATGCAATACAGCTATTCATGTCTCAATTACACTTCAATTGTAATTAATTGTGATTTAATGTCCATTGCAAACCATAATTTTCAATGAAAAGCCTCCCCCAGTGCTTTCTAATCAGCATTACTGTTCAATAACAACGTGCGTATTGTTTAATTTGATTATATTTATCTGTTTAGTTCATAATTTACATTCGGCGTTACTTAAGCAATAATCTTACTAGTAAAGTGGTACATTAAATAATAATGTACGTTATTTTTCCTTTAAATCGAGTCAATTGATACTACTTCATAGTAAACTTACCCGTGGACTATAAATCTAGTGAATTGTTGAGGACAGTTAAAATCGTTTTACAATTGCAGTCAATTAATTGATCTAAATCAAAACTGATACTATGTTAGTAAAAGATAAAAAGAAATCGCAAGCCAATCTAAAATATATTTTTTGTACAAATCAAAACAAAATGTGTGGATTTACTGTGTAGTGATATAAGGTATAAGAGACAAAGGTAACCACAATACTAAGATACTGGTGATAGCCCTCTGTTGCCGGAAACCGTCTAGTTAGGTATCATCGCAGCTCCTATTTAAGCTGACACAGTACTTTGCAAACATTATATGTTCCGATTTGATGGGTTTTGTAGGTTAATGAAATGACTGGAGTTACGTAACTTAACACCTTATATCCCAAGGTAATGAGTTCAATATTAGTGTAGACTGCCTTAAACAACTCCGCGTTATAGACAAGCGTATCATTTACCATCATATGAACATCTCGCTCATATCATTGCCTAATAAAAAATAAAAAAAGTCTATAATGATTTAGTTCTGTATCTGAACTTTATAAATTTTACTGAATGTAGTAGGAAAAGGACAAGAAGAAGATAATGTACATAATTCATAGACAGAGTTAGTCTCTGTCAGGGACCATCATATATATTTTTTTTTTTTTTTTGATTTGCTTGATGCTTGAGACCTTGTTTGCTTATCAAATACTTGTTTGTTTTTATAATTTTTATCTACTAATAGCAAAAGACGATAATTATGA
>DWLS01002247.1:0-18651 GCA_018246255.1 Pachliopta kotzebuea
GCGCAGGGTCCGATGAAGCTTTCACGGCCATAATGGTGGCCGAAAGCATCGACATCACCCGAAAAAAAAAAAAAAATAGTACAAACACAATAAAATTTGGACAATTGAATATAAATTTTACTTGTTTTTTGTGCTTTGCGTTAAAAATACAGTCTCAGAATCTCTGTTATATCATTTGTGTATGTAAAGGCAAACGACTACAAAAAGATCTAATTTAAAAAAATTATAAACTCCAGAAAAACTTTTGTACTTTCTTCAACATATGCCAGTAATAATCTTTCATAGCTTTCCAATTTTTTAATTGTTAAAGCTATTTAATGGCCACAGCTAGATGTAAACCAACCATGTCCGATGCCATTTGTATCAAAAGATTTCCGAATTTCTTAACATACAAATGGTTAATGTTTCAGTATTTCCGTACAAAGCGAAAATTACATAAAGAAAATATAACACTGATAAAGTGTTGATAAACGTTATGATATAATGCTTCGTATATAAATTCTGACATCCGAACATAAAAGCAGAATCACAAATCAAATGAATCACGCCGGGACAACTAAGAATTCGCACAAAAAATAAATAATCTCAGGATTTTCCCGCAAATCATCGCTGCCATTGTGTACCGATAATGTAGTAGAGAAAAGCGAGCCTTAACAAAAAGGTTCACTTAATTGCATGAGGGCAGGGCGCTGAAAGACGAGCTGCCTTTGTTTCCCCGCGAGGCCTTTGCACAAGTTCGCCCGATCGACTGACTCATCAATTTCCGACGATTGACGTACTAGGAGCGATTGAGATTTAGTTACCAGCCCGCGAACTAATTTCAAGGGACGTGCAATCTATTAAAACTGTATTTTGATCATCCTCTACCGAACTAAATTTAAATATACATGCATGCCTTGATTATATTCCACGACATATATTTAAATTGAATGAAACAAGTTAAAAAAAAAGTTGAGGCAAACTGTATTTAAAGGCTTTTACACGTCCATATCAACATGTCTTTGAGATTTCATTCTTCTAAAGACTTTTAAGTAAAATGTATCAAAAAAAAATTGTCTATATTAACTAGGCTTTATTGATACCGGCTAGATTTTTCTTAAATTTAATTAAAAAAAATAGTGTCGAAATGACCCAATGGTAAATGAAGAATTAATCGAATTGTTTTCAGAAATCACGGATACTTAATTTACTTAAATACCTAGAAGCAATTAGTACAAACAGAAACGACGCTTTACTGCTGGGGGATTTAAGTAAAATCCCCGCTATACCCTCCCCCCTTCCCCCATATCCCAGGCTCTGTATAGTGTCCTCCTGCCATCATTAATCTTGCACGCCGCCGAGCAAACAAGCTCCTCTCTGCAAGAACAATTTTAGAGTTGTTCCATTTCGACGTAATTTACTATCGAGGTTTTGCTTTGAACAGAATCCAGACATTCTGCTGTACTATGAGTATCAGTTCATTTCAAAACAAATAACGTGAAATAAAAATTAATTTCTTACATAATTACTAAACTACTACATACTTAATATTTTTCTTCAAGATTTTTCCTTAAAGGTATTTTAATAAAGAGGCCACTACAGAAATTTGAAGTCTTCTTGCGATTAAATGCCATTTATCCACTACGTAAGTAAGGGTCGGTGGATATAATAATATAATCGAATTAAAATAGAACTTTGTTACGAAAAACCTTCTATAAACCTTATTTATTTGAATAAGTAAGTTTAAATAGATTTACTGCAAATGAATTTCAGATATATCATGAAAGTTATCGAGTTCGTCAATCTCTGTCAGTGATGGATTTTCTCACGACATATATAAGAAGTTTTCGCCGCAATTCTTTAACGGCTAACACGATAGGATTCCATACTGGTCTTTATTTGAGCTCCGCTTGAAATATTACTTGTAATAAGAACAAAGATATCTCATTCCACTCAAACGGAGCGGGAAAGGATGAGACGAAATATTTCCCTTTACGCGTAATACATCTAAACGTTTTAATACATTACGTTTCGAGAAGTAAAACAGCATTGAATTAATGCATATAAAAATATTAACATTGAAAAGTAGTAACGTTTTTTCAAATAAAGTATAATGGTTATATAAGTACTGCTTAAAATATATGTCTCTCAAAAGTTATAACGTTAAATTGTTTTGAGTAAGAATATTATAATTTTCAAGAGGTTAGTCTAAAATGTTAAAAGTAGCATTTATAAAAAAACATTAATAATTAATGGATAATACATTTCACATTTATCTTTCATATAGTAAAACATTACTATTTATTAGTAATATTTCAATGCTTTTCGGACTAAATATCCTAAATGCCGGGCGTTCGTTAATAAATGGAGTATTGATGTTATAAACATGTATTATTGGCAGATCTTGTACTTATATAAAATGTAACTAACAGAAATATATACATGTGTAAATAATAACTGTATGTTGTATAAGTAAATGAAATAAACCTTACCTTAATTTTTTTTATTTAGTAAACTTCTCATAACAGGTTGTTTTCCGGCGTCACGCTCCTGGAACATTCAAAGCCAAATGTTACATTTCAATATTCCGACTGTAACGAACACAAGTTGGAGTTCGCCGCATGTTTTACGTGAAAGCAATATGTTTCCGTTTCCGTATTGTATAAAGTTTCGAAAGAGTTTAATAACATTTCGAAACGAAATACGGCGCTGAGTGAAATTAAAAATGTTCCGATGCCGGGTAATAAATATATGAAACTTTTTCCAATAACGAGATGAAATACGAGTTGCGTCGGGAGGTTTACTTATTGCGAACGTGGAAATATTGCGGAGGCTCTCCAGCGAAATATTAACGTTCATTGCGTTCTTATTTTTTTCATTACATAAACATCTGTCTACCAAGATAAAACCGCAGTAAACAGTAAACGATAACAGTAAAACCCTAGTCTAATAAATATAACAAGGGTACAAACAACTATAGGTTATTTGCATTTCAACAACAACATAACGCAAACATCATTGCCGTTATGGTTATTAGAGGTATGTTAAAGTTTAAATATTACTATAACAGGTCTTATATGTTCCATTACCTCTAATACTTGCTCGGAGCTTTGTCCATAAATCGTATGTACTTTAAACTTGTGCCCATTTGCGAAAACTTTCCTCTTAACAATTCCCCCGGGGATATAACTAAGGACACATTCTTTACACGTAACCCACTTATATTTCGTTGATTAAAATTTTGTATTTAAATGTTGTATTTATTAAGCTCTGGTGGAACTTATATTTTATAAATTCAACATTTATATCTGTTGAAAATGTACAGCGGGTAACATAAATAGTGAAGAATTATTGTCCCTAGATCGACGAAACCCATATCTGAGACTTCTATTATAATTTTATCAAGACATTAATCTTTCACAAATGATAACGACAACAACAGTCAAATAAGTATGCTTAGTATTATTTATGATGGTTCATTATGAATTACTTTTAATAATATTCATCACATACATCAAAAAGAGGATCATTTGCGGATAACTGAATAGATTTCCATAGAATAAATATATTCTCTTGGGATTCAGATACAACACGGTCTTTTATGATGACTAGCTATTTTATTCAACTTAATTCTGATAAAAACTACACGTCGCAGTCTCAGAGAACATTTACAGGCTACTTGGAGCAATACTAGTGATCTAAAAATTAATTATTCTTATTATGCTTATTACTGTTTCAGTGACCACATAATAAGGCTTTGTTTCAGTTTTAATATTTTTTCTTCTTTGTAATTTTTTAATAATAAGGCTGAAAACTTGTATTTTATTCATGTGTTGATGAAAAGATACTATTCTAAGCTTAGCAATAAGATTATAAGTTAATTTATGTTTATATGAAAGAAGGAAACAATTGTAATTCGTTTTATTACAACAATTTACTAGTTAGGTAATCAATTTACTAAATAGCTTGGATACATAGACTCTTACATGACATTTTGTAATTAATATTAGCGAAATGGAACAGTATGTTGTCTATGGCTATTACTGCGAGCTAAATGCCGAAGGCTGAGCCGCGATAGGCGCTTGGCCCCGCTCCAGCACCAGCACTGCGAGATTTATATTTGGCAACACGCTCTGCATATTACATCCGATCAATATGGCGGCATCCAGCGGAAATGGGATGGTGGGGTGCCATAATATTGGCTGTTACTCCTTGCAGCGGAATGTTTTACTGCACATAAAGATTTTTGTATGTTTTACGTGACACGTGCAGTACGAGGTAGCCTCGTAAACTTACACCGTGTTATCTTTTTCACTGTGCTTGTTTTGTTTAGGTAGTCATAAAGTTTTTATATACCACATGCCTTTCTATAATTTACATTTTAATCAAACTTTCTTCTATATAAAATTTATAACTAAGCATATTTTTATCAACTTCTTGATTTTAGACACCTTCCTGTCCAATACATTACATTAAAGAATCTTTATTATATTGTACGAAAATTATTATGAAAAAGTTTATTAAGACACATGAGTCAAGCTTTTAGTAAATTTCGTTTCGTTTTAGGACAATACAATAAAATTTATTTATTAGTTTAGTAATACTGTAAGTTCAAGTGTTTAGCTGTAATAGTATCAAAATTGTACGTCTCCAAAAAATTTATAAGAAATTTGCAACTAAAATCCTAGTTAAAATTAAAAGCAATATCTTGATTTATATGACAGGAGAAAAAAATGTGAAAAGAAATTTTATAACATAAAAATTCAATACTTGTTTTCAGCAATTAATTTCTTTTTCATTCAATTAGGAGCAGCAAAAAATTAACGAACGAAATATCCAGATTATGAGAAAATTTAATTGTAAGTAGTTAGTTATATATTAAGAAACAAAAGTACGTGTGAAAATAAAATATGCTTTTGATTATTTTTTTTTTTAAAATAATTAATCAAAACGTATAAAATTTATCCCTAATAAGTTATTAAGTGATATGACGGAACTTGTATGTTTGGTAATGTTCTTGTAATAATATCTAAACAGAACAAAGGTTTACTAAATGTTTTTGAACTAAAATTTTGCTGTTATTGTGTTTTATAATACCCAAACATTTAAAAGCCAGTTTAAATGTTGAATGAAAACTTTAATTTGTAGACGCTTAGTAATAAATCGCACAAGTTCCACTTAATTGCAGTTCTGCAAGCGAGTGTACCGTAGTAATGCAGTTTGTACGACGCACATAACAAACATAGTACAGACAATTGCTTCTACTTAATTTAGTTCTTAACTGCAGTTTGTATCTGCAGAACGAGCGTCCCGTGTTAAACTATGCACATTAGATGCAGCATTAAGTTGCTTTGCAATAGTTTTAATTGTATCGTTAAACATTAAATAATCCAATGAGTCTGGTAGGCAAAATTACATCATCGGCATCTCGTCTTATAAATGTCCACTGTTGGACATAAGTTTTTTATAATGAGTTTTTTAAAACACGTTGCGTCGCAATTTAGTATAAAGTAGTCCAAAATTGCTTATTTAAAAAAATACCGCTTTTCCTTACATGCAGAAAAAGATAGACTAAGCATATGTAGTAGTTTTTTTTTTATTTGAAATTATTGAATACTAAATAAGCTGATTATCGGTCGGTATAGCAATTAAATATTATATGATTTTTAAAGAATCACTTATTATAACTTGTTACAAATAAGTTAAAACTATCTAATCATCGTAATAAATTTAATATAAAAAAATCAAAGTTAAAAGAAATCGTTTTAAAACTTATCTAAAGCAAATAACATTATAAGAACTATGTGAAAAATTGTGAATAGGTTCAGAATGCTAGTACTAGGAAGCTAGCTTTAAATAAAGCTGCCGGAGCTGTTTGAGGAAATTGCATTTGCATATCGTATATTATCCGCTTTGTTACAGTGAAGCGAGAAAAGTACAATTTATGAAATTGAGTCCAACGGAAATTGATAGCTAGGGAAGCAATTTGTTTATTCGTTTTTGTATTGAGAAAATATACAATAGTTAAAATTTTATACATTTACTGTAAGTAATAGTATTACGTAAAGGAACAGTCTGACGCACTCCGCGTGAACGCCGCTAAATTCACCACCTACCGCCGCTACCAATATTTACCAATATTACCTAAGACTTCGACCCAACTTTGACCACTGCCGGCTACCTTCCTTTCTCCGATATTTGCATTAATTTTGTCGCTATGTATTAGTGTTTATTAATTGTTTCTCTTATTGTATTACATCACAACATAACTTTGTACGCTTGCAATATTGATTTGTATTAATATTTATTGTTTTCTCACTTAAGTGAATTGTTAAATTCTTGTGAGAAATAAAGATTCTTTAACCTCAATTTGTATGTTAAGTTAATGGGCATTTTGTAATTATAACAAAATACTTAAATATAATAGACTCAGAATAGAATCTGATCTATTTATTATATAATAAGTAAAATTATGAAATAACTAACCCCTGAAATTTAACACTTGTATTTTTTTAATTATGAATGGTAAATTCATTAACAGGGTATGAATTAATAATCTTTGTTCGTACAAAAAATGTAATACATTGATATACTAAAAGTTCTTAATATTTTAAAGTATTAAAACAACAAAATATGTTTATATCCAGATTTAAGCGCCATACGTATATGCATAAATTTTATTAGGACTTTCATAATCGACATATTTTATGACACATTTGTTTTAATTAAGTGCTATTAAAAATTATTTCATCATAAATCTCAAGTATACCTAATAGGCTTTGTTTGTGTTATATATTAAAATATTAGATATAATACATTATATATATAGCTATACATTTCAAGGAGACCTCGCATGTAATATAATAAAAGACAGTTTTTTCATTTAAATTTTTGCCGTCGTAACACGGTAATTACGGTACGGTAAATTTAAAAGTAAAAACTAATAAGACAGTAATATTTAATGGTAGGTTAATTTTAATTAAATTTATAGACAGCAGTTGTAAATAGCAGAGTTTTGTTTTTAATCATTACGTTTTAATTCGCGTTCGTGCGAAGTATGAGACGGCAAGATGGCGGCCGCGCGGTACGTGGCCCGTAACTCCGCGCCGGGGGCGAGATCTATAATTCCAGAGAGCTAACATAAATTAGCATACGTATTAGATTACGCGACCCGCAAGGACAAATTCTGTACACGATTATACACTCCAATCCCCTTAATCCACAGATTAAGAACACAATTACTCAAAAGATTATACTGTTGGAATAAAAACGTTTATCTAAATTATACGGCAGTTTAAAGATTAAACGTAGCTTTCTAAAGTCCTCTAATTATTTGTACAATAATACTTGAGGTTCAGAAAACTATATTTATAAAACGTCGAATGATGTTGATTTGATCACACTTTTTTTCTTGATAATATATTATAATCTTGATGTATAATATAATCTAATCTATAAAACTGTTACTAGTGTAAAAAACCGATTGACCCTATTTTTTATTTCCTTGGCAACTAAGTTGATTTTAATAGTTGTAAATGCTTAATACTTTTAAATTTTCCCTATGAATTTTTTACGTATATATGTAGGACATTATAAATTACATTTTCATTCCATTAATATGAAATGACCCGATAATGCTTTTAGCATTGCCATGAAAGTGTAAATTTTTAAATAATTTAATTAGAAGTACCTTTAAATTTAATAACAATGATTTAATGATATTAATATTAATATTAGGAAAATTACTATTAGGAGGAAAAATATCGTTTTCAATCGGCGGCTTACTCTAATATATACTACAATAAAACACTTTTTACTTTTATTGTGATAGAGTACATATCTGGTATCTCAATTTTGAAAGATTAAAAAGTTCACGATCTCGAAGACTCTAAGATGTTTTTCACCAATTTTTTAAAATTTTGTGTTATGTCATCTAGATTACAAAATTCAAACATTTATCTTTTTGTTTAAGGAAACTTGATAGCGAGTCTAACGATCGCCGACCTTCGGAAGAAAATGTTACCTTAAGAAGAAGGAGGAGTCGAGTCCAACTAAATGTTCCACGATAATTAAACAGAAACTTTATGAAGCTGAATTTATTTTAAAAGTTAGCTATTGTTGCGTCTACGAATTGATCTAAGATAAAATATATCTTAAGTCGGAGTGTATAATAAAAGTTTAGGACTTTCCTGGACCATTCATTAGTTATTCATTTTCATTCTCGTAGTAGGCCCGCTAATGCCGTCTAACTCGAATTTTACGTCCTCGAGGAGATAAAATTTTAACTCGCTTCGAAGCCGGCTATAAAGTTAGGTTATAATATTTTGGACGTCGTTGTAGAAAGGGTAGAAAATACCTAATAAATATTTACGAGTTCATAAATTAAATTATTTATATTACGATAATAGAGATCGTCAAGTTTTTCTGTACCCATCAATGAAATATTTCATATTCAATAACATGTCGACTTATTCTCGACTTGTCGATGAGTCATTTTAGTTATTATTTCAAAAAAATGAAAATAATAATCTTAAAAACCGATGAATGAACTTTGTAGTACTTTTCAAATTAATAATGAAGTTATGACTTAATTGAATTACTAAGGAATTTCTAATATAATAAGAAGAATTTTAAATTTAGGTTAACTAGAAGATATTGTTTCCATTATTCTTTAAGAGAATTTTTTTCACTTTAGTTTTTCTCATTAATTGTAATAAATTTTATTATGAGCATTACAATACGAAATTAACTTTTTTGTAATTATAAACGTTATTTCAAATTGAAATAATAGATTCAGTTTATTACGTATTCGACTAACAACTGATTTCCACTTCATTGCTTGCAATAAACAAAGGTATTCTCGGAGGCATATTTACGCTCATATAGTAAATTGGTTCAGCTATATCAGTGGCCTCTGAGGAATTGTTGGTTGTCTTAGAAGTGAAAGAGGGATGAATGTACTGATACAGAGAATTAATTTTGCGTCTCTCCAACGGTCTGGTATAATTAATGACTAACGAAACTGCCGTCTCATCATCGTAAAGAAAATTTACTAGACCCAGGGATTTATCAGATTATTTCCATATTCTTACAAATTATGTTTTATTAAAAAAAGATAAAAATAGTATATCTAATCTGATTATATACATAGATTAAAAAGAAATTAAAAATAGTAAAATCTCTTTTGTGTAATATAAAGTTAAGTTTTAAACATATCTCCCCAAATGTTAAATTTTATTACAAACAGAGTTATTTGTCTTCTTACTACCCTGATTTGCTTAAAATTTCTGAGTATTTAAGATTATTAAATATTCACCATTTTCGATCTCGAAGAGTCTGAATCGTCCAAAACATTTTTTGGACATAAATTTGATTAAAATTTTCTATTTTTTCCATACGAAAATACTTTGGGTACATATATAACCATACAAAAGGGCAGTAAATTTCAATCCGTTAAAAATTATTAAACTTTGTTAAGTGATATTTATGTATGAATATTTATAATTTTGTAATATGAATCTTTTTTAACTGATCTTAAAGATGGGTGGAAAAAGAATATTTCGTGGTATACTTTTTGTCTCATATTTATGTAAAATAATATTTAATTTTTTACAGAGAAGACGGAGTTAAATAATTATTTTTACTTGTTTCATAAGGCAAAATAGTAAGAAATTTACTTTAACAGCAGTAAAAAAGAAAAGCTATCTGCCTGTATCATTTAACCAACAGTTACTATTACCGTCGATATCTGACTAAACATTTTTTTAACTTCGTAGTAGTAGTAATGTAATTTCCGTAGCAACCATTGTCTTAATAAATGGCTATTAACAAAAGGTACATAATATTTAACGATTTTGCATGTATTCTTTTAAATAGATGGAAAATCGATATTTAAAAAAAAAACTTTTAGTATTTCTGTTTTTAATATTTCCTTAATTTATAAGTTGTCACGTGAATGATAAAGGATATAAATAAAATAATATTTTTTTACTGGATAGAATTTAAATACTTTCTAAGATTATTCGAAACATTAAAACAGTAAGTTATCCTGCAAGTTTCCTACTGGCAGCTTTTTTATATTAAATTACTATTTGATTATGAAATGAATGCTGTAAAATATATTTGTAAGAAGTTCAAAAAAATTTAATTCCTTTAATTAACAAACAAAATACGACTAAAGCCAAATATTTTGATGAATAATTAATGTATTGTTCTATTACAATAGACATTTATTTATTATGGTTAGAAATGTATGTTATTTTACAACTTTATTAAGTTTTTTTTACTAAATAGTTAATTATTAAACTTGTAATAAAACCAAGTTATTACAAGGCAACGACATAATTTTCATTTCTAAACAAACTTCATCATAAAAATACGGTTGCAATAATTTATAAAGTCCAGAGATTAACTTTTGCGTTTACGAGATCAGGCTCCGGATGAATAATGAGAAAAGTTGTAATCTCCTTTCGAACGAAGTATTAACGCATACTAAAAATTATTAATAAGGACAAAAAAGGATAATTTTTAAAAGTCAAGCAAAAAATAATGTTCGCAATTATAACAATACAAAGGAATATTAAAAAATGGAAAAATTTTAGTTTACAACTCATTATATTTAGGGATATGAAAAAACAAAGTATATAAAAAAATAACTTAAAAACAAGTAAAAAAAATTCGCAAAAAGTATCCATAAAAAAACAAGGCAAAAGAATCAAAATTCATACATTACCTTTCCAATTCTGCCCGAACGAGTACACGTGGCATCTGAAAAAACAACATAAAAAATAAATTGAATATGTTTTAAATAAATCCAAAAGACTTTTTCTAATAAAAGGTACACAAGTTGTAAACGAATCGAAAGAAAATTGAAACAACAAGTCAACAACACTTGCGCCCGTCAGGCGGTTAAATGGCGAGGGTAGGAATCACCGAAGGGAGCGTTTGACGCAATCGAATTATAACAGAAACTTTTCGGTTGCTTTCCTCGACTTTAGCTGCTATATTATATAAACTATACTAACCTTTTTAACGTTGCAGGTCGTAGAATGTTCTCTTTACTAAATATTTTCTTTAAATTTAATATTTTGCAGCCATCGAGACGAGGTGTTGTTATCGGCTACAGCTCAGTCGCGTCTAACTTTGCGGCGAGCCGCGCCCCTACACGCTACTTGTACTGAATCTCTACCCCTACACCGAGCTTCGGGAGGCAAAGCTATTCTATTGCCTAAAACATATCTGAACGACCGCCCTTCGAAGGGAAATAGACCCTATCCTTAAAACATAAAGTTCAAAATAAAACAAACGACATGTGTTATAAGCTTATACGAAGTCTGCCGAGTGCATTTCGATACCCGGGGATGCTGCGCAAAATAGGACCACGAAATATGAACGAGACTGCGAGGCGCTGGCGGGTGCGGAGGGGTGTGAACAGACAGGGGATATTTGAATAGACCTCGCCGGCTCTTTCCCACCGCCGCCGAGACGGGGGATGAAGAGGAGGGCCCTGTTATTTCGGAACCACGCTCTACAGGACAAATCAGCAATGTACAGTGCGCAACGAATGTGCAATCTCCATCAGGGCTTTTATCAAGCCCCTACTTGGCTGTACTACCGAAAAACAAAAGAGCGCCAGATAATTGAATTTACCCTCATTACATTATCTGCGAAGCATGATGTTCTCAAGGAAAATGTATACAATTCTTTTGTTTACTATCACACAATTATACTTCCTTTATTTAGTCTACATTACATCACAGATGTTACGTAATTACATACTTACGAACTGACTATACTATAGGTTATAACTCTATAGTCTGTGAAACATTGCAATAGTTTAATTAAAAGAAATTATATTTTAATATTGAATTATAAGTAACAAAATACAGTAGCTAATATAAGAAAGAAATATGTAAGGAATATACCAAGCATCTTTCGCATCAAGATACAACCTTGTCCTCATCCCCAAGGATTAATGTAAGCGTCAAGCTAACACGCACAGCGCACGTCTCGCCGACGTAAATTCATTATGTAGCAGTCACTCATAACAACATATCGCCAGGATTAACCGGTGGTCACGCGTTCAAATCCCGTGACATCGAGTGAGATGTCCAGAGATAACCGTGGAAGTCATACTGATCCAACAAACCAAAATGAAATAGTGGCCGAGTGCCAAAACGATAAGAACTCGGCCCTCACGATGTAATGCAGTTACATGAATATTTATCGACTTAAACCTCAAGCCAAAGTTAAATAATACAAAAGGAGTTTAAAACCTAAAATATATTTTCCCAGTCAACATTTTTAAATCTCAGAAAATAATGTTTAGTTATTAATTAAAAGTTTTACAGCAAAATAACCAGATACTTTTTGAAATTTATGTGACGATAATCTGTCGTTGAACTATATGTATAATTTTTCATTCTCTACACAGAACCCTTTTTATATGACGAGACCAGCTAGACGTTTACCTGATGGTAAGTAAAACGCTCGCCCATAACATTGTGGTTAAGATGAAATACTCAGCACCACAATGCACTAGTCGCCGTAGATTACCCCAGTAACTTCACTAGCATACAGCACCCTTCAAACCGGAACACAGTAATGTTTGCACATTACCATTTGGCGGTTGAAGTAGGAGCTGCGGCGGTACATACCTAAACGGTCTCCAGCAGTAGAAACATACCGCCAGTAAAATTGTTTATACTAACACAGGAAACCTAGTTAATATTAAACTAAAAATGTTTTTTTTTAACTTACTATAATTTTCACCATTCGAAGTAATCCATACTTCAACATGTGTAAACTTTTCTGTCTCTTTCAAGTGAAACAGCGTACAAAATACTGTGAAAGCAATACAAAATATTAGTGAACATCAGAAAATTTAAATTATTTTAAAATAGTATTTATCTATTACTTATTTGTGATTAAAATCGATTATTTAATTTAAAATAACTTGTATAATAATTTTTGTTCATTGAGTAAACTGTACAACAGATACATATACGTTATGTAAACAAAAAATGTATATGCTAGTCTATTACCAGTACCATCACCAGCAAGACTACACGGTTTTCCCCTCGATGCCTTTAGTATAAAATACGCTATTACAGCAAGTTTAGTTGCAGTGGCTCTTTAAAATTATCTTTGCGTAAATTTTGGTGAAATCCAAACTCTTCTCTTGCATCAGGAACATGTGGATACACCACGAGCGCAATAAAAAGGCTGATATAATAATAAAGAAGACAAGGCGCACGCGAAGATGTCAAAAATCTGTAATAAATCTGATTGGTGTACCTTTCTAAAACTGATCAACGTCGTATTATATGATAAAGTAAGATTCGAGAACGATCGATTTAAGTACAAACTTTTACTTCTCCTTTCAATTAAAACGTTACGGCCTATCCCTATTAGTGTTTCCATCTAAGTATGACTTGTGGACACGCGACATAAACGCGTTAATATCAAAGACTTTATTTCCACTTACCATCAGTTTGGATTGTCGCCAAGCACTTTTTTTAAATCATCTTAAAAGAATCAACAGTCAATTTATGTAATACGTGAACCGTTATGTTATTAAACTTGTTAATGTATATATAAGGAAATAGTAATTTCAGGCATTCGTTTGCAAGCGCACATTGAACCACCTACTTCAAATTAAAATTATTTTACTCCGGATCCAGACCGGCTCACAGATTAGTTTCATAGAACGAAGGAAACCTATTCACAAAATTTCGGCAAGCAAGGGTATTTGACTAACATCCAACGGCTTTAACTTCTCAAGGATTTAGTAACCTATTTTCCTTACAATCTTGCAATACCTACTTTGGTGTTCAAAGAACGAAACTGACAGAGAATGATTAATACTTGCTTGTAATTTGTAAGCGGCTAAACGTGCGACTTTAACCTGAATCAGGGGACCTTTATCTAAAAAAATCTGATAAACCCTAACGAATCAAAAAAATTTATAGTAAATGGGAAGAAATTAGAAAGGCCGCATATAACTGAAAAATTCTCTTCTTTTTTAAGGGATCGGTGTAGAGATTTGTTGGAGGATTATATAAGAAGTTGGTATCCATCGGCTGATGATGACCATGATGATTACTACTTTAAGCACATAAAAAAATTTAAAAAGACCTTTCGAAAATTAACTAAATACACATCTTGACTAATTCTAAATTGAACTCTGTAACTATCTTAACACAGAGAACTTTATTCGAAAAATTTACGTTGTTGAATATATAATATAAACCTAATATAAAAATTTGATTTAATTATCATTTATAATAGAATGAAGTGAATATTTATTGTTTTATTATAAGCAATAAAGTTTTGTATTTAGAAGTCGTCTCGATTAAAACAGGTAAAATCGGAATACTAATTTAGGAAGAAAAACAAATTTCTAAGGAAGAAACTGAAGCTAAAAGGAGCAAAGTAAAATACTCTATTAAGGAGGGACAAAATTTAACTGAAGCAATGTCCAGCTGAGAAAATACAGTGAAATTCAAACATAGTTTCGCTCCCTGAAATCCTATTAATTGAACACAAACGTGGTGCTTGCTGGTATCCGGCCAATGTAATGTATTACTTGGCTCCAGTACCCACGTTCTCTAATCCAACGCTGAATAGATAGTAATAACGGCAGCGTACCAGGAGACAAAGGCTTCCACTATACACAAAGATCTGTATAACTAGTTAAAATGACGATATCGATTCGTATCAGTCTGTGATAATGTTACATGTTATATTATGTACAATAACCTATACATTTTAACAAAATATTAAAGAAAAAGAAAAAGGTATCAACTAGTTAATTGTTATTATTTATAGTGTTCTTATTTTTAAAAATTATCTTCCCCTTATCTATTTGCTATATGAGAAAGACAAAAAAGCCAAAATAGCAAGAACTAGATTATTCAGGATAAGCAGCCTTTGCCATCCACGGCCTCAAAACACAATGTAACTATGAGATAATTTGATAGTCCGTTGTACAAAAAAAACATATTCTGCTTATATTTATCCTTTTAGGTCTGCAAAAGCAAAGCTATTTATCTATGTGATTATATTGAAGAGGTTTGATCGTAGTTTAAATGAAACGGTTGTTCAAACACCCAAGTTTCTGTTCATAAAATTTTACGTGCAGACGTAGAAGTAAGAGAGAATTGTCAGTTTTATTATTAACATGTTAATTACAACCGGAGGCGGTTTGTTGGTAGCGTTCCAAGCGTCGCGTGGACTTATTCTAGAAACTGTATAATGTATGGTGGGTGACCACGCCCTGAACGGACGATTAAATATCCCAATTGTATTGTATGTGACTTTCACGATGCGATTAATAGCAACGTTTTATTTTTGCTGTATTAAATCCATTCTGTGTTGTCCGTAAGAGTTCAATAGCTATAGCATCCATTTTTTGTTACAGCGTTTTCCTTAGTCAGTCGCTTCGAATGTGTTTGAGATACCAATTTTGCAGAGGATTTGAGAATTGAAGATGCCTTGTCCATGCGAAGATAAGAGGACGAATAAGTGAAGGCACTGTGTGTAGAAGCGAAGATTTCGCGGGCTTCCCAAAAACCGATGAAGATAGAAAAACGATAGTCTTAACCCAGTCCTTCATAATGTTCTGATATTTCTAGTACCTAAAAAATTACTTTACGCAGATTTCTTGAAGGTGGTAATTAATTCTGTACAATTTGAAATATTAAGTAATCAATTTTTGCTATTAATTTTAATCGGTTTATTAATAGAAGTTTTCACCTATTACATATTGAAAAGAAAACCAAGACTTTGGCAATTTGCAAATCGTAAAAAAATAAGACTAATAGAGCATGCGGCTATATGATAACTACCAAAAAACGATACAAAATGATGAAAAATCTATGGTCAATGTTAGAAAAGTCTTCTTGTAAGGTAACCAGAATAATACCGTAGCAGAAATTACAAATGGTGTCTCCAGAGTCGATGGAAGTTGGGGCTGCGCAGCCGGTCTTGTATTAATTTTACATAAACTGCGGTAAGTATGCACTTCGCCAAAAGGAACTGATAGTTTGTGGGAATCCAGATTTAACATTAAATAAAATATTTTTATATTATCATTCTACCTATATCCGTTTCTTACTCCATTTTTACTGGTAGAGAGTTGGTGTTGGCGAATATCTTTTGAACAGGTATTTCTGCTCCAAAATAGCAGTGTCTAGTAAAATTAGTAGATGATCTAATAAGGCCCCAGTTTATTTATTATAATTGTAGTTATTGAATACATGTTTTGTTGTACTTGCATATTTATTGATTCAATACGATATTAAGTTAAAATCGTCAGTCAACTGATAATAACGCAGCTGTGTGTAGTTGTCATATTGCATTTATTTATACTATTAATATGAATACATAACATGTTACTCTACAGTATTTGCAAAATATTCGTCTACTAAACATAGATCTCTTAATTAAACTCATGGAGAGCAATTACTTGAGTTGGGTGCGGCGCTGGCGAGACGGTGTAATGGCTTGTGCAAAAGAATTTTTGCATCATATTATTTGAAGAAATTTTCACTAGCATGCCTAGACTTTTATGCCGGATAATTTAGTTAAAAATGTATTATACATAGACGTATTTTTAAGTTGTCAAATTATCATTTGTTAATAACTTTGTGAAATTTTATTTATTTACTAAGTAATTACTCTTTTATTAAAGCGTTTACCTAACTACGCACTTGCTCTTAACAAACGTATTGATTATATACCTTCCAACAAGGCCACTATCCCATTATACATATTTCATCGGTTAACCGTACCCCGGCTATTACGGTAACATGTAACTAACGACACAGTTAAGTTACAGTTCGAGATAAATCTTCCAATCGCCTATGTTCGGTTCTGGATTGTATTACACTCAACAATACATATATTTAGTACATGTATACACAATTTATTATAACAACTTCTTTAACGATTTAAGATGTATAAGAAACGTTGGATAATATTTCAAAGTATAACACTGATTTATCTTCTATATTAATATTTCTCTTATAATAATAAATCTTAAGTTAGTTATATTTTTATTTAGAGAATATGTTACAT
Source organism: Pachliopta kotzebuea (assembly GCA_018246255.1). Classification (NCBI taxonomy): domain Eukaryota; kingdom Metazoa; phylum Arthropoda; class Insecta; order Lepidoptera; family Papilionidae; genus Pachliopta; species Pachliopta kotzebuea. The sequence goes on from DWLS01002247.1 coordinate 17,059, forward strand.
ACATTGATAATTAACCTGTCTTGTAAGAAAACTAAAATGCCTTTGAAAACCAAAAACAAAATAATAACAATTAATTCACACAATAAACAGTTAATTAGTACAACCGTTGCGTGAAAAGTTATAAATAAAGCTTTTTACACTATAGTTGTAATTAGTTTGAAATTATTTTCGTTGAGACAATGGTATTTAGATAGGGATGAGCTTTTGTCCATTCGTTAATTAAGCTCGTGAATAAAAACTGCCATAGTACTCCCACCACGCGGCTCGTAAAGCCTGTGCAGACCAAATTTAACTCTGAATTTATAACGTCATTAAATTGATGCAGAAATAGCGCACAGGCAACCATCAGGCACCGTGCGCAAAAAAACCAAACCTCAGTCAAACCAAAATCCATTAGCGAATAGTTTTTGTATGTTTGGAATCGAGCGGTTAGATTTTTGTTTTATTAAACACAGGATCCTTTATACAACACAGTTTCACTTCACACAATAAGAAAATTTTCAAAAATCTTCCTACTAAACTGTACTTCTAGAGCAGCTGGACTTACCATCTTAAAAATGCAGGTAAGAACAGAAAAAAAACTTTAATTATTAAAAAAAATAAACCGATAAGGAGAAAGAAGTTTGTTTAAATAAAGTTGCTATAAAATTAAATTATATTTTCTTTTATTTTACACGTACAGTTTGTTATGAAAAAAAAATAAAGTTACTTGTGTACAAATAAAAAAAATGTATAATTTTCGAAACGTTTGCTTTAAAAGATACCTTTTTTAGGTTAGTAAGAGTTACCAGTACTTTATAATAATAGTAATGTACATCTACACATTAGTATTATTATAAAAAATATATCAAGTCAAAAAGATAATTAAACTACAAAAATGATGTATCAATTTTAAATTGTAATATTGAAACATTATTCATGTTAATGGTCATTGTAAATTGATTTCAACGATTCAAGAACCAAGCAGTACTAAGAGGAGTAGCTGTTAGTATGATCTATAAAACTCACAATTTCTCATAAGAAACTAGCTATATTCTGTAATGATAACGTTTATATTCTGCGAGCAGTACTTTCGCTATAAATCAACGCGATAATAATTATACGGCAGCCATTTGTAGACCATAACAGCGGGAGAACAGAGGTGTTTGATAAAAGCGAATCCAAAGCAATAGTTCTCTTTGTTGGCGACCTACGAAACAATTGTTGTGTTGTTCAATTATGATTATATTCACTAATTGTTACAATTGCACACCAGACTAATATTCCAAGTCATAAAACAAAACCCTTATTACTTAAATATACTTAAATGATTATTTCAAACGCTCTGCCTATTATTCCGCATAACATGCGATCACTTCTTTAAAATAAAATTGCTTTTGGTCTTAATGTCTTGTAAATATATAATATATAGCACAGGATATAAATTGACGATAATATTAAATTAATAATAACTTCAACTAAGAACGATTCCCTAAAATTCTCAAAAATTAAAAAAATTATGTTACCCTGTTTGTCTGTTAGTCTGTTACCAAAGTGCGACTTTAAATATCACTTTTATAAGGCCGATTACAAGGCAATACGAAGAGAGCTGGG
>DWLS01002248.1:0-18650 GCA_018246255.1 Pachliopta kotzebuea
GTCACATAAAGTATGGTGATAATTATTCTATAAGGATAATTTTCATTATGGAAGAAAGGGATAGTCACATTATGTTATAGTTTGCTAGGAACTTTAACTGATGTATGTGATACATCTACTGTCTGACGGGCTGACTCTAATAACCAATTTCTTTAATTTGGAAGTGTTGCCTTTAATGATGTAGCCATTTACAATGGGTCAATTGGTCAAAAACCAAAGGCCAATAAAGAGAATTGTGCTCAGAGTACCGGTCGATTCACAAAAGACGGGATCCGTAGAAGAACTTAGGTCATCGACATAGCCCTAAGGATTGTTTGACAATAAGTAGCAAATGGTTTAGCACATTGTCAATCGTGATCAATGCTTGACCACGATCCCACCTGTGTTAGATGATTAAGTGGTCTATGGTAGTAAAGCGCATTTACCTAGTAATTACCTATTCACTCTTTTCTTGAAGACAGTCATATCGTATTTGTACTGGAACATCGACGCCGGCGAGTTGTTCCAGTCTTTTGCTGTTCTTATTAGAAATGAGGTCCAATATCTCTTTGCGCCTATACTGGGGATGTCAACAACATATGTTTATCAGCTGATGATATGTTATTAATAATATGTCATAAGAATGCACACACAGAACCATACTTGTAGTATTGAGAAAAAATGTTAAATGGTGTTACCCCACTAATTTCTTTAGCAGTAACCTAGTAATCTTTGTGTATATAAGTTGTATGCTTCTCTTAATATATAATTCACAAAACATTTTTCATTTTAATAATTTTGGTATTTGTGATATTCATCAAAAATATGTGGGTAGTTACAGATAATAAATAGCGTCAATAGCGCAATTCCAATCTGTCAGTCACGGCGTGCGGACGCGCTGGTCCAACGACTACTGAAATATCTAAACTGTTTAATAGATATTATAGTAATGGTGCCAACATTTAGTCATAAATTTATAATTTTTAAAGTATTTTTTTCTTTTTTAAATCAGTGTGAAGTCTTAATAATTTGTTATATTGATTAAAATCTGTATTTTATTTTTCATCATAATTCACACTTGTGTCATTACATCTCTTTCTATCATAAAATTTTTCTATCAAATAAAGAAGATATGAATTTCTATTTTGTTTTTTAATATCCTTATTTAAAGGACAATGTCCGTCCGTCCGTCTGCCCATCAACAATTTTCAATCTTGAGAACTACAAGTGGTAGGAGCTGGTGGTGAAATTTGTCATACAGACAGATCTCGCTTAGATAAGATCAGAGCCTGGAGCAGAACAGAGAGAGGAATTTTGTTGGTATGTGGTCGGGTTCCCGAGTTGTGGGTGCCCAAAGTTTCAAAATTTTGTATGGGCCACTTGTGTTCATTACTTTATAACGATATATATGTCTGTCTCTATCTTCTTTTTTAAATTTTCATTACCCCAATTTTACATTTTAAAGCAAACTCGTTGTATGTTAGAATTTCATTCAAGGTAGACAAGATAGCTGAAGTGATCTGTTCCAATGCAATTATGAAATTTTACGAGACTTCAAAAGAGCTTTTAGAAGAGCTTTTAAAATTCGTTACACCGTTTTTTTATTCACCCTAAAAATTTTTAGTGACTTCGACAAGATTTTTTAATCTTTGTTACATAGGTCAGTGCTACGTAAGTGAAATTTAGATATATAACATCTGTCCATAGACGTCCACTAGCACGTCTATTAGCATCCTCCGAAAATAAGGTAATTTGGGCTGTTTTCCACCCCGTTGGCCCAATGCGATTTTAGTAGGGTTTTCTGGCGAGCAGGTGCAGTTAGCTTGGGTCCGTAAGGTATTGTGTGGGATCCTTTACACCCTAATGAAATATGGATAGTAGTGTAGTTTTTAGAAGAAGCCAGGCCAGCAGTAGTTTTCAAATTGTCAACAGTATATTGCATTTACAATGTACTGGTAATTAATATAAATAAAGACATTCTTTACTATACTTAATTAATTTACAGTTATTTGCCCATGTATTTATATAGAAAAATGTAGGTCTTTTAATGTAACTAAGTAATGTAATTTAACCATATGATGATTTAGAAATGGTAAAGCGTAAATGATACAAAGGTATCTTCGTTGTCACTTAACATAAAAGTGAAGTTAATATTTTTTTTATTAAATAAACTTTTGAGATAAGACATACGTTCACCTGATTTTAAGTGATACATCTCCTTATAATAATGCGGCGTTAGTAAGGATATTATTTAAGTCTCATTGTTCTTGTAATTTCACTAGTTGTGATTCATTTTAAATTGGAACACAGTAATGTCTAAACAGTATTGTTCGTCGGCTGCAATAGGAGCTGCAGTAGTACCTCGACGGTCTCCGGAAACAGAGACCTACCATTACAGAGGCGATAATACATTGTAGATAAGAAAAGGTCAAATGTTATCAGACATATGGAAGATCCATGTACCGCCGGGGTGTAACGGGTCCCACACAATAACTCATGGGACCCAAGCCTACCACATTTGCTCATGTCGCACCCTGCAAATTGAGAAACGATGTTCTAGCTCCCTATCAACCTGCATAGGGTCAGCATGGTGGGAGATGGCCTAAATCTACCTACTATAGACGGAGACCTTTGTTCAGCTGTGGACGTCTATCAGCTGATAATTAACCACCTGATGATACCAAGACACCTAAATAATAGTGACGGTACTTATTAACATTAGAACCTCCAATTCACGACTTTGTAGTACAATATTTACAATCGTCATTTTATTTTAGTAATACAACCAAAGTACATGTTTTATCTAATCGCAGTCAATGACTTTTTGAAGTACAAGTGAATTATTACATAAAGTTATTAATAAAGTCGATCTTTATGTTTATGATAGATACAATAATAATCGATGATTAGTATTTTTACGTAACAATACTAAAAAAAAATTTGGGTCAATTGATTTCTATTAAAATATCTCGCTTGATAAGATGATTAAATTGCATTGAGTATTGCACATTATTTTGATATACAAAATGTTGTTTCGTCAACCCAGTAGTTTTACTAACCTCTATTAAAACTAAAAATGAGTCATATTTGTATATTACTGTTTGTTAGTAGAAATATGCAAAGAGGTAGTAACTTTGTAGATAGCTGGGAGAGACAAATCTCCAGTGCTCTATGGACTGTACGACAAGACTCTTTTAAATATATATATATATATATATATATTAGTATTACGAAAGATAACTACACACGTATATTCAAATATATTTATGCACCATTCATTAATATATTTACATGCATATGAATGTTTCTTTATATATTTTTTAATTTCATTCTTAATTTCATATCTTTGGTATAAACGATAGGGATGATACCAAAGATATGGTTACTGGTACCAAATTTTTATCTGGTACCAAAGGGCGCAAACATTGTTGTGTTCCGGTTTGAAAGGTGCTGTACGCTAGTGAACTTCCTCGAGTAACGAGACTTAACATCTGATGTCTCTAGGTGACGAGCACTATGTGTATATGTATGTCTATGACATCTATGGGCGAGCGTATCACTTAACATTACGTGAACGTCTCATTCGTTAACTAAAAAAATGTAAATAAATTAAATATGCCATATCTATAATATTCTAAGGTCATTAATCATCTACATATATAGCGATATATCTATAGCAGTACGACACTTGTCCAGTGGCACCACTTGTGAACAAACGTGTCCAAGATTTACTCTAAAGGTACGATCTTATTTTATTTATCATTAAAATAATATTGATTTACTTGATATAAAAAAATATATTAAACAATGTTCCCACTATTGAGTTTAGGGACAACCTATAACAAAGTGAGAGAGCTCTCTTATTACTATTAGCTAGCTCCTGTATCCTTGTCCCTTCGTATTATTTAGGACAAGTTTAATAAACTTTGTGTTAATAGGTATGTATATAAATATATCATATATTATATAACATATTCGTAAATAGGTTTTAATTGTATAAATAGTTCTTCATTGTTTTCGTATTTAAATATTTTTTTAACTTATGTTTTAACTTTTTAAAAATATCTTTATATTCATGAAAGGTATATGTGAGATGGTTATAAACAAGGTTATATATTATAATAAAATGTATGTGTATTATTTTTATTATTGAAATTAAGTAATTTTAAATCTTTAACTTGTTATGTAGAGTACAGGTACTTACATTAAATGAGTAAGTGAATCTACGCTTTACATTTTTTTTCAGCTTTAAATTTAATTTTCTCACTTTACCTATCAGAGCATCTCTCACCTCCTAAGTAGACTGGTAGAGAATGTCTGTAGGTATTATATCCGCCTATTCAACCCCAATTTTAGGTGTTTCAATTCATTGTTCAGTCTAAATAAAAAAAAAGTATATTCGTGTAGTCACAGTACTGAGTCTAGTTAATTACCACATCATGTTCCAACTAACATGTTTGTTTGTATGTCAACAATGATTGTGTGTATACTAATTAAAGCTAAGTGATATTTACACTCGTAGTGTAAATATCACACAACTCACGGGACTCGAGCCAACATCACCTGCTCGTGGTGCATCCTGGTAATCAACAAACGAGCTTATGCTATGCTTTATGACTTAAGTTCGTTACTCCCGTAATCATTAGGTACACTGCCATTCTAATTGGGTCTTAGTAATGTTTTCAGAGTGCTGCTTAACTTGAGAAATATATACATATATACAAATAGTCTTAAAATATTCATAACTTTCAGATAAATCCCCAGCACACCATACCTACGCTGAAAGACGACGACTTCTGTATTTGGGACAGGTACTTATCCATACAATTTTTAACACATTACCGAAAATTACTTTCCTACTTTCTCTTTCTTTTCACATGTATGGAATATTTACTAGCTTGCTATAGATTTAAATATACTAAAGTTTTCTTATTTGGCATTGCTTTCATTACGTAGTGTTTCTATTATTTATTTAAGTAACAAAATCTTTGACACAATCGCGTTAAATGAAAACTCAAGGATAAAATAATGTTATATTCCTCCAAATATTACTCTATTATTAGAAACGAGGAGTCAGACCTTTTATTTTTTTATTAATTTCAGTCACGCGATCGCTGTATACTTGTTAACAAAGTACAGCAATGACAAAACCCTTTATACATCTGATCCGAAGAAGAGAGCTACAATAGATCAGAGACTGCATTTCGATAGCGGTATACTGTTCCCAAGCTTGCGGGATGCTGTGGTGAGTATAACGTAACTTGGTAAATATAATCTATCCAGTTATTTTAAGATACGTTAATTCTGAGCAGGTACCTTTATATGTCCATTCTCAGTCCTTCACAAATTTTATCATCATCATCGATGGCGCTACAAACCTTTGTGGGTCTTGGCCTCCTGTACAATTATTCTCCAGACGTCTCGGCTCTCTGCCTTCTTTCTCCATCCAGTAAATTTTCCCATTCCTCTAAGGTTTTCTTCTATATATTCCATGTACCGATTCGTAGGCTATATATCTTATCATTTATGTATGGGTGAGGTCATTGAATTTTAGACAATCCGGATTTTTTTTGGTTGCTCTCTTGTTATTTTCACAGCATAGTTTAAGACCATGAGGTTCGGAAGATATGCTATAGATAATTTAGAAATATTATGGAGAAGATTATTCAGAATTTTGTATGTGTTTCTTTATTATTCAGGTACCTGTCGTATTCAAGGGCGAGCGGGCGTTTACACCGGAAGCATTACAAAAGATACGGCACGCTTATTCTCTGTCCGAGAAGATTCTGACGGGACCGTGGATGACTGGAAGTGGAATAACTTTAGCTGATATTTGTTGTGTTGCTACAATCAGTTCGTTGAACGAGCTGCTTCCAATCGACTTAAAAGCGTAAATTAAATCCTTTACAATACTCAAGCTAAACAAGGTCTCAAATAGTCTATCACCATTAAAACTTTTCATTATGATTCAGGAACATCTAAGTTAGAAGGACATATTATACAAAAAATTTTAATTTTATCCTTGAAAAGTATTAAATACTCGTAAGCGAAGCTTTTTTTAAATTAAAACTCCGCCCTACTTCATAACTAAGACAGAATGTCAAGGTTCTCATGAAAAGCCTTAATATTTTACAAACAACCTCTAGGCAACCTACGCAATTTTCCAGACAAAGTAAAACCTAGCTAAGTCTGTTGTGAAATATGAAAGGCTATATTGTAAGGCTGAGATAGTAGTTTTGTGCAATGAAATGTTTCCTTTTCTATAGAAATATATGAAAGGAATGGGATCTTATTGATATTTCTTCTTTCACAGATTTTTCTATTCATTTAAATATTTATCACTCATTCAATTTTTATTTAGTTTCTTAAAACTGTTTATTGTTTCCCAAAATAGTTCATGATATTCAATATACACTAAGTATCAAAATACTTTTGACTATATTACTTTTGGTAGTAACAGTTTTTCGTCGAGTTGATATAAAAATAGATTTCTAGAAGTAGTCTAGAGAATATTCGAACTCTTAGATGAGAAAATCTGTTATTTCAGGTTTCCCAAGCTCACCGAGTGGTTTCAGCTCTGCAAACAGCAGGATTTCTATAAAGCAAATGAGCAGGGAGTTGCACAACTAGGTGCTATTGTAAGAAGTAAACTGCAGTAGTAGGGAGTAGCTTAATTTTTTAAGCGATAAAAAAAAATGGAAACAGGGATATTGTTACATTTCTAGAAAAATCTAGTTATAATTTCTTTCACTTATGGTGTTTGTAGCAATACATTACATTAAGATGATATAAAGTGCCTTTACTCATCTAATTGAAGCCGCGGTGTTACCTCGATAGAGAGCAGTGTATTAAGAAAAGATTCATTATTTAAAAATCAGAAACACTAGTACTTCGCAAGAAAGTAACAAATTTCACTTAGTTTTTACTTTGTTCATTAAAAGAAAAACAATTAGCGCAACGCTGGGAAATCAGTCCCGGGAATGAAGAAAAACTACTGAACTACTTCTGTAAATAAGAGAAAGTAATTTAAGATTTTTTTAAGTGTTTGTTATAAATAAGGAATATACTGTTCTTTTTAAGTATCTGAAGAATATTATTATTTTTTTATCGCATGAATTCTTCTTCTTCTAAATCATATTTCCTCATGACTGAGGGTCGTGGTCATCATGTGTAGTGAACCACATGACGCCTTTCTTAACAGTTATAATGAAGTGGTGTTGCCATTGCCTCCTCCATTCCACATACTAATCCGACCGTGGTCATCACATAGATATGTAGGTTTCCTCACGATATTTTTCTTCACCGTCAATGCACGTGATATTAGTTGGTGTTGTACTAACTGCAGATAAATTGAAAAGTTCATTGATGCATGACGTATTCGAACCCGATACCTTCGTAGTAGAACGCCGGCGTTCTAACCACTAGGCTATCACGACTCATCTTATGAATAAAATGACACTTTTTTATTCAATGAGTCGACGAGGCGATAAAGACGTTCATATGACGGTAAGTGATATGATTGCCTATAACAACGCGGCGCTGGTTAAAATTAAGACATTAGAAATTTAGGCTTGTTACGCTAGTAATTCCACTAGTATATAGCCCCGTTCAAACAGGAACACGGTAATGTTTGCACATTACTACTTGGTGATTTACCACTGGGCAAGGAAGGTGGGAGATAGCCCAAATTTTGTCACTATTGGCTTATGTCCAGCAGTAGACGTCTATCAGCTTATGATGATTTAGCGGGAGAAATACGAGCAACGATGGTACCTACTTAGACGACCTTCGGCAACGACAACGTATTTTTTAATACATATTTGATATCTCATCAGATCGTTAAACAAAAAGCTGTTTAAGCTTTTAATTCAAATGTCTACCGCCGCCGCTTAATTCGCAATTTCTTGAATACCGGTCATAACAAAAGCGCCTCTCAATTTCAAATCCTGTTTTAGTCCAAATTTCCATCCAACGTCATTAAGCTAACCATTAAAGCTGCGGGGAGACGAAAAAATTTGCAGTTTAAAGCTTAATTTGAATACGTCTGAATGTGAGGTCGTTAGTGTGCCCGTGAATACGCTCCCGGACCGAAAACCGCTTTACTTGATTCACGCCGCTTCCTGAAAACTTAATTAAATTTATTAAAAAAAAGGCTGGGACCCGTAGACTATATTTTTAGAAAAAAACACGAATTTTTTTTATTTTAAGCACAGTAATTTTTAGATAAATTGTAAACATATAATAAGATCAGAGACAAAGTTAAACAAAATCAAGAAAGGAGGTTTTTCTTTATTTAGTAATAAAAGTACATTTAAACTAATTACATATGAAGTTAATGTTGCAATAAATAAGCAATTTAATTTGATGTAAATTAAACACATGATTAAAAATTCTTTATTGCATAATTCATGAAAGACGAACCTTTTTATTATTTGAGAAGAGCTAGTCATTTACCTATTGGTGGTAAGTGATATGCTTGCCCCTAATATCCCGGCTCCTTCTAAGATGGTATATACAGCACCACATTGCGCTATTCGCTTTAAAACATTAGATGTTAAGTCTCGTTACCCCAGTAATTTTACTAGCTTACAGCTCCTTTCATACTGGGACACAGTAATACCTGCACGGTGCTTCATGTGGGCTGCGATTGGAGATGCGGTGCTACGTTTCTGGTTATGGAGACCTTACCACTAGTAGTGCTATGTGCTTATAGTAAACTGCTCAGAATTATTCTCTATTTAGTCGCCTACCATACTAGTTATACGGCTGTTTGGTATATACAAACCTGAATTCTATACGGTCTAAGATATATTTTAGAATATAATGTAGTATGTACTCCCCTTCCGGCGACTCCTGTATAACCAGTCGTATACAACAACTTACGGTACAGGTATATAGGAAAGAGTGATATATACAAAATATAGAATGGAAGATGATATAAACCAGCGAAAAGAAATGAGGAAAAAAATAAAAAAGACAACACAAATCAAGCGAACAAGGACATTTAACTAAAACACGAAGGAGAATGGACAAACAAAAATCAGCTCATGGGAACCAAGCCAACCTCGTCTACTCGTGGTGCATCAACGGATGAAGTTCTAGCTGGTATTAGTCCAGCGTGATGGAAGATAGCCCAAATCCCTTATTATTGGGCGAGGCTTCTATCCAGCAGTGGACGTCCATTAGCTGATGATGACATAGTATATTATAGGTAATAGGTAAGTAGGTATTGATTTGCTGCAATAAATCTAACGACATTCATTCCAGACTCATCATACAGATTTCCTAAATCTTTATACTTCTGAAAGTCAATTTAAATTCTATATTTCTATTAATTACCTGTTCCTTGTTACTGCTATATTGTTTAATTTATTGCAACACTTTATATAATATTGTTTACCCCAACCTAACTTTAATAATGTGACAAAACTGAGTATATATGAATGTTGTTCACATTTTTTACAGTACTTAGTTTCTTTTCATAATCTTTTTGTGTACTTTAGATAATGTAATAATGTATGATTGTAGACCTAATAAATAAATTAATTAATGTTACAAATATATGAAAGCATTATTTCTACCTAAATGTTCCATATCAAAGCGCCGTGTACGTGTACGTTGAAAGTAATTTAAAATGTAAATGACTTTACTCCGTACACTATTTATCCTAGACGTTTCGACATCAAAGTCTCCGCCCGTCACTAGACGCAACGCAAATTGTGCTTGCACCATATTTGTGTTTATTTTTGGGTCTAATAAAACCAAAATTGGTGATTATATATTTATCATAGATATCCTATTATTCGTTTATTGTAAAAATATTTCATAGATAAAGATTTCCTATGACCAAGTTGGCAGGGAAATTAGTAAATATTTGTAATGTTTTCTTTTCTTTTAAAAAGAGTAGTTTTTCAAAATAATCTTTTGATTCTAATGAATTTTTACTGGATTGGTGACTGTTTCTACAGACTGTCTAGGTAGGTACCACAGCATCTCCTATTTTTACCGCCAAATAGTAGTATTGTGTTATCATTACTATGCCTTGGTTTGAAGGGGTTGTAAGCTAATGAAATTAATGAAATACTTGATATCTTATGTTTAAGGGAGACGAGCACAATTTTATGCTGTCTATACCATCATAACAAAGTGAATGCCTTCTCGTCTTGTCAATGAAAAAAATTTAAAAAAATAGCCTAAAAATAGAATATCTATGTTAACTTGTATGTAAAAACAATCTGACTACATTAATTTCTATACATATAGGAGTATAATACAAAGCTTCATAAAAATCAGATCACGACTCGAATGTCTAAACAAAGTGCTTTATACATCGAAGAGTTCGAGTGTTCGGTCTTTCTATACATCTGTTACTCTCCATTCTCCTTTCAACAAATCAACAGATGGAGTTAAAAGTTAAACCTTAAACTTGATTAAAGCAAGTTACGTTGTCTTCCTTATATCAAAAGTTTTAATTCTCGCAGCGTAGAGGGGAAGCTATAAATTACGCTGCCGGCAACCGGCGTCCGGAAATTAATGTTTCTCCATTTTGTTACTTTAAAAGAAAAACAATAACATAACACATTGTTGTCTGTTGAGAGAATGATGAGGATTTATGTACTTTTTTAATTTCATGAGACAAGTAAGGCGTTTACGTGATGGTAAGTGATACGCGTACTCATAAGATAGCGCTGATTAGGATTTGCTCTCGACGCCTTGAGACTCTATTATTTCTCGTTACTGCAGTAATTTCACTAGCATAAAGCACCCTTAAAACTAGAACACAGTAATGTTTGCACAGCAATATATGTGGGCTGGAATAGGAAATGCGGTGGTACCTACTTAGATAGTCATCAGAAAAATTTGTGTGTATTATGCTATTTTGTTTATATCTTCTCCATTATATTTACAAGTTTTAATACTAAAGATTAGTAAGAAAAATTAAAAAAAGCATTTTTGTCGGTAGAAATAGATACCCACTACCAGTCAAAAAGATATTATTTTCATATATAACATAATTTAAAGTATAAACGTTCGTTTGCTAGTCACATTTGTTAGGTTGTGTGTGGTAAGATCAAAGTGACCTTTGTCATTCCGGCTTCTGTCTGATATACTGTCAAGATTACTGTAGAGTTAAAAAAAATAGTACATTTACACGTTTCTGTAAACTTTTGTCTATGTCTAAATAATAATTTATTTCTGTGAATTAAAAATTTGTAAACACGATTTTTTTTATTCGGCAAAGCGATGAAAAGAATAAGCAGTTCACCTGATGGTAAGTTACACGTCTGTCTGGAGGCGTTAGTTAAGATTCTATACACAGCGACCCTTACGTTGTGACATAAAGTGTTAAGTTGCGTTACCCCAGTAACTTTATTAGCTTACGGCAGGCTTCAAACCGCAACAAGCTAAATGTTTTCACAGTACTTCAGTAATATTTGCTACCATTAAATTGTAATCATGGTGATAACAATTTTCTGTTATTTAGTAAAATTAAGTAACAATAATCAGTTTTTTAAACTAGATATAATAAGAATATAATTTCATTAGGTTATTTCATCTGTATACCATAATAATAAAGACAACTTTTGTTTTAATGACCTTATGGAGTTTCATTAATCTTGCTGCTATTATACAGCAACGTTTGGTTCCAGACTATTTGAGTTTTTAAAATAAACAAGTGGCCCATACAAATTTCTAAAACTTTGGGCACCCAAAACTCGGGAACCCGACTACATACCAACAAAATTCCTCTTTCTGTTCTGCTCCAGGCTCTGATCTTATCTAAGCGAGATCTGTCTGTATGCCAAATTTCAGCCTTCTACTCCTTTGTAGTTCTCGAGATTGAAAATTGTTGACGGACAGACGGACGGACGGACATTATCGTTTAAATAAAGATTTAGGTTGAACAATTGTTTTTAAACAATAAAGAATATTCATCAGCCGATAGACATTTACTACTAGACATAAGTCTCCCCCAATGATGAAAGGATTTGGGTCACCTTTCACCAAATTATCCCAATACGGGTTAGAAGGGAGCCAGAGCCTCGTGTGTTGATTAGCAGGGTGCACCACGAGCTGGTGAGGTTGGTTTGGGTCCTGTGAGTTGTTGTATGGAACTCCTTGCACCCGAATAAAGACTTATACGGGATAAATTGTTTAAAAAAGATAAATGAAAATTGCTAAAAAGTATACGGAGATACATACTCTATAACTAGCGTTAAGTTCAAAACACTACATTTTTAATCATGGTTTAATAAAGTTTACATTAACACAATGTTTTGGTTTGTAACGTTTCGTATAATAATAAACCTATACAAAATGTTAAACTAGTATATAATCCATCACATGAAAACAACAAAGTCCCGCTAATGAGTTTTTGATATCAGCTAGAAACACTAAATACTAGCAAAGCACACTGCTAATATATTATAATCTTGAAGTTAATTAATTTGCAAGTTCAAAGTGAGACTGTATTTCATCGGTGCATAGAAATATATATTTTAACGCAAGAACGACGTAGAAGCGGTGTAATAAATAACTTCCTCTAAAAATTAAAATAAGGCCTGATAAAGTTAGTAAACAGAATAAAGCAAAAAAATTATGTATATATCAATACTTTTATCAATTAAATAAATAAGTTAAAATATTGATAACATTACAGTTAGTATTTAAACTTAATATTAAATAAGATAATCAAATGACTATAAAAAACCAATGTAATAATCCATTCAATATTATTACAATTTGTACTTGGTGTATAAATATTTATTTAGTAATAATAGAGATAATGTTTTGCGTTTAATATTGTAATTGGCAACACTTTAGATAGGTGGCAGCACTGTAAAGAACTTGTATCTACGTCGCCAGTCGGTTGTTCGTTGACTGTTGAATGGAAATGTTGCTCTTTGAGTTTTATGTTAGGGAAGTGTTACCTGTGTATAAATATTTGATGTTAATCTTATTATTATCACTTTATCTGTACTATTCTGTCGCCGTAACATAGTTTTATATAATAAACATCTTAAATAACAGATAATCAAAGTCAAAAATTTTTGTTCATCATAAGCAAAATAGTTCACTAATTAAACGTCAAAAATGTACTAACTATTCGCAAAAGAAAGGCCTCAGACCTAAAGAGAATGGGCGCAAGAATCTTAGCGGGTTGTATACATTTTATTTAATTACAAAATGTCTTAAACACTTACGTGCTGGTGGAGAATCGGGGCTTTTTATTTCCACACATAGTTATCTTTTAAATATCTATCAACACTATAATATGCATTACTAATTAATGCATATTTAATATGATATTTTTGGGTGCTCTCCGAGTCTTAGCTGTTTATTTTCTTTATGGCGGCATCAAGATGAGCATGGCTTTCATCAGATGTTAAGTGATACGCTCGACCATAACAGCGTGGCGTTAGTTAAGGCCACCACGTTGTGCTCGTCGCCTCAAGATGTAAGGTGTTGTCTCGTTATCCCAGTAATTTCACTAGTATACAGTATCATTCAAACACAGCTCGGCGGTAGAAGTAGGAGCTGTGTTGATACTTACCAGGCGGTCTTCGTCAATAAGGACCTTTATTTTATTTTTTTTTAGTTTTGTCTCTCCAATATAAGTGTAGTTATCAATATATCAAAGAGCTAAAGTATACTGGTCGAGTAGTTTTATTAGTCGAATGAAGTTATAAAATTTGTCAATGACGACTAACAACAAAAATACGTATATAAATATCGAATAGCTTCGTTGTTTCTTATTATATAAAATGTGGTCAAACATAAAGCATTTGGATGAAAAATGAGAAATCTAATTTAAATAGCGCTAGTTTATGTTTTGAATTGGTTCCAAAACAAATTCAATTCAAGTGAAAATTTACGTATTCCGGAAGTGAATACCACCGGCAAGCGCACCGCAAAACTAATCCGGTTTACAATCGCCAGCTAAGTGTTCCTTTTGAAATTTTAAAACATCACAGCGCTTGTGTGGCTATCTTAAAAGATTGAGCTATCCTATTGTTGTGTTATTTACAAAATCGAAACTATCAAGTCCTGTTTTTAACCTTTTTGAGTGTTACACTGACGAAGAGTTTTATTAATTTAATATGTAAGTTAATAGCTAAAACAAATTGTTATATAAAAGAATGATAATGTAAATGGAATGAAAGGGATCTCATACAACGACTCACGGGACCAGAGCCAATCTCACCTGCTCTTGGTGCATCCTGCTAATCAACAAACGAAGCTCTGGCTCCCCATCAATCCACCGAGCCACCGTGATGGGAGACGGCCCTAACTTTTCCATTTTCAACGGAGCCCTATGTCTAACAATAGATATCTATCGCTTGGCGGTGATGATATCGACGGATGTTTTTTTAATTTTTACTGGTAGTAGGTCTTTGTCTCCGGAGATCGTTTAGATAGGTACAACCACTATTACAGCCGACAAAAAGTACTGTGCAGACTTTTCTGTGTTCCACTTTGAAGGGTGTTGTATGTTAGTGAAATTACAAGGGTAACGAAACAACAATTTAGATCGCAAAGCGAAGAACGCATTGTGGTGCTGTGTACACCATATTAACCAGTGCCAGTTTGTTATAGGCAAGCGTATCACTTATCATCAGGTGACGGCCTAGCTCGCCATATCGCGCAGTCCCATAAAAAATTAATATACAGACTGTAACAACTTTAGCAAATTATTATTATATAACCAATTATATATGTCTAGGTTTAACAAAGGAACACCAATAACTGTTTAGTGATGTACTCATAAAACTGTTGTAGTTAAATAAATGAAGAGAATGAATTAATATATATAAAAAACTACTATTTATTAGGTGAAGATTTTTGAAAGTAATCTTATACGAAAGATGAAGCAAACACGGGCAATTTCCTGTGAACTTTATGGGTTAACAGATAATTGACACTGTTTAACCTGAAGCATCAAGCTAAGTAAGCACCGCAGCTTCTAAATTCAGCGAGCAAGTTATCAAATTAACAACAGGTGCAAGTTATCTCATTACACGAACTGCACTCGCTCCGCATTATGCACAACTTTCACGTTTATGTGTGTGATACCGCGAAAGTTTACGTTTTGTTGTTTATAAAGTGAAATGTGGAAAATAAATCGATGATAAATTTAGTGCTACAGCAACTTGAATCAAAGTTAATACTTGCTACAGTATCACATTCTCTTTTTCGCTAGGGAAATCTTTAAAAAGATACCTTGGTTACTGGGGAGAAGTTAGGGTTAAATGGGTTTTATTTTATACCCATTGAAATGCACTCGGTGTTTATCCTCAATGCAATGCGAAAGCCCTAGGATCTCCTACGGAACTCACTAATGCCTCCCTGCACTGCTTTTAAGTGCATATCAGGGAGAAAGGTTAAAAACCCTTCCCAGCACAATCGTCGTCATCTTCATCATCATTAACAGTCAGTCCACTGCTGGCACATTGGCTTCTTCCAAAGAACGCCACTTGTCCCGATCTTGAACTATACTCACAGTATGCTACGACAAATTATGAGGCCACTTCGAACTTGTCCTCCTCTCTGGGCTTACTTAATGAAAACCGAGGGCTCCTACCTTCAAAACCCATGAATCCAAAAAACTTTTTTAATCTCCTTCTACGACAGACAGTGCTTACATTAGTCTTATTTTTAAGTTATATATATAATGAAGCAAAAGACATTGGATATTTTGAATTGAAATACTATACTTAGATATATACCAGCAGACGTCTACCGGCTGATCAAGATAATGATCTACATCAAGAGGCTTAAAAAAGAAACCTCCGACTATACCAGGGACTATAAAATCAGACACCTTCGTGTTACAATGCAAACAGCCTCTGCGCCGTGAATACAATACCTTTTAATTTTCTCTCAATTTTAAGTTTTCATTAAGACAACTTAAGGTGTCAAGGAAGTAAGTTAATGGTGCTGGTGCTGTCTATATATATTTTGTATATCCAATTTTTCCATTCGTTCACATTTCTTTTTTGTATTGTTAATGAACCGTTCAGAAATTAGTCTTACCTCGTTACCAATAGTAAACTTTTTGGTCACATGATAGGAGTGGTGTAACTTTACGTTATCGACAAGGAACTTTTTAGTTTTATGTCTTGGTCATCTAAAATATATTGTTTAAAAGTTAAATTAAGAATTTCCGACTTCTGGTCACCAAAATAAGCCGTTGCACAAGCCCGGACCGATTTGAGTAACATATCGCAAAAATTATTCTAATCGGTCAGGCCTTTTTCGTTATATGAGTGTAACATAGAAACAGAGAGAATCAAAGATAGTAAAGATTATGAAGGCATAAGCAATATATTATAAAATACCATATTAAAATTATAACAAATCTTAAAGAACTCCCGCACAAACACACTAGAAATAAAAAGCACGATGACACATCCTTCTTAGAGAGAGCATAACGAGGAACGTAAGTCTAAAACTTAATCACGTTTAAAACTCAGCTTCATTTGCAGTAATCAAAGAGGCCGCAGAGGTCCTAAAAACGACGAAAAATCTGCAGCGAAGGTTCTTAATTTGAATGCGTCTCGCTTGTGAGGCTCGTTAGTAAGCTCGTGAATGTGTGGCCCGAGCCGAAACAGCCTTCAGCGAATTCAAGT
Organism: Pachliopta kotzebuea; assembly: GCA_018246255.1. Lineage (NCBI taxonomy): Eukaryota > Metazoa > Arthropoda > Insecta > Lepidoptera > Papilionidae > Pachliopta > Pachliopta kotzebuea. The sequence goes on from DWLS01002248.1 coordinate 16,611, forward strand.
CGGACCCCTGTAAGCTTAATGAAACCGACGCAATAAAACGTCTGCAATTACTCAGTTAATTTTAAACTGGCATCTGAATTACCTTTGATGTCACTTTCATTTGATAACTCTCTCCCTTGACAATTGTCGAAGATAAAACTAGAGGATAAATTCGACTGATTCAGACTTTGCCTTCTGAAGTGCATCATGGCTTTCCTAATGTAAAGTCGGCGTTAATTTCAATGAAGAACGACTTCACTTTAACTTTGGGGAAATTGATTTAGTCATTCCATCATTTTAGTCTCGTAAGCGAAGCGACTAAAAGAAAGTAAATTTTAATAATATGTAGTAAAATGATCACTGATGCCAGCTGCAACATCCGTAGAGTCGAGCCTGCTTTGCCGATTTTGGAGGAGTTAGGAAGAAATTGACAGAGTACAGAAAATTAAATGTTGTATCCCCAAAATTAAGTTCTAGAACAGAATATAAAATAGTTTTATAATTTATATATCTCCCTAATAACTTGTGTTCATGAATCAGCGGTCACTTATCTAAGAATTGGGTGAGTCGATTATGTCATGAAAAGCGTTATAATGCAATAATGTAACATGAAATCTGGTTTAATAGAGGATCACAGTGCCAGGTTAGAACCAGAGAAGTTGTCACAAGTTGGTCACGAATTGCCGCAACTACAGCACAAGTTGCCGAAGCGAACTATTAACTACCGGAGTACGTTGAATCTTGTAATTTCTCCAGCTTCACTAAGGTCTGACGCTGGAGAGGTTATGTATGTTGCGAACGACTGGCGCCAGCGATGACAATATTTCCTATTATGTGACCTGCAACAGTTTGATAATTATGATAATCATACAATCGTTTGTAAGTTTAAAAATTTTTTTAGGTGGTAGGTCTCTGTTGGTGGAGGCAATTTTGTTATCATTGCAGCTCCTATTACAGCCGACAAAACGTACTGTGCAAACATTACTTTGTTCAGGTTTCAAAGATGCTGTAAACAAGTGAAATCACTGGGGTAATGAGACGTAACATCTTATGTCTCAAAGCATCGAGCGCAATGTGGTACTGTGTTTACCATTTTAATCAACATCATGTTGTCATGAGCAAGCGTATCATTTACCATCAAGTGAACACTTTGCTCGTTCCATCATCTCGTCACATACAAAAAAGTTTTCTGACTTACTTGACTAACTGTTCATATTGTAAATCTGCGGTCACAACTGCTGTCTTCTGACAGCCAACATGTAACAGCTGGTGTATTCTAAGACCAGTATGCTTCACCATTTTTAACCTGATTGTCATTAACACCATGTAAAATTTAAGTCAAACCATATAAAAAAAAGGTATAAGCAAGCGTATCACTTACCATTGCGTTGCTCGTTTTGTCACTTCAACAAGTTAAAAAAAAATTAGGCAATTAATAGAAATAAACCTAAAGAATAAATCTTGTTTTTCCGATATAATGTTTTCTTATAACATTTTTTGAATATGCTGTAACACAAAAACGTATATTCATTAGGAACGGTACGCCCATACTGATTGGTAGGTGATATTCTTGGGCCAATCATTAGGAGTCAGCAAAACTGGTATAATGAAGTAGATAACCCCGGCTGAGCTTGATTAAAAGCTGTATTAATAACACCTGACTAGGCGTGTTTGTTCCGGGGCGTCTTCCGAGACGCTTAAAGTGGTTTCGCAACTAACTAACTGATTAATACCTATATTAGTATAAACATTTAGTAACATTTTGCATGTTAAGTACACGACGAATTAGGGGTTTGATGCAACATTAGAGTAAAATGCCATCAAAAATATTATAATAGCTACTACATAAAATTAATGTATAAACTTTTTTAGACGTGCAAGGTTTCCACTTGAAGGTTTAACTATACGCATGCACATAATAACGCGATGCTAGTGAACATTGTTTGCACAGCATCACGATGAGCTCGTCGCCTTGAAACATAAAGTATTAAGTCTCATTACCCCAGTAATTTCACTAGCATACAGCCTTCAAACCGGAACACATTAATGTTTGTATTGTAC
>DWLS01002249.1:0-18650 GCA_018246255.1 Pachliopta kotzebuea
TATTTATTTTCTTGCTCGCGGCGTCCGGCTCCGCGCGCGCCGGGGCCGTTGACGCTTTCCCGGCCATAATGGTGGCCGAAAGCATCGCCATCACCCGAAAAAAAAAAAAAAAAAATTCTCTGCTTTCAGCCAATCTAAACCTCGGGAGGCCAAGGAGATCGCATACCTTTCATTCTACATGACGCCAAAGAGCAAAGTCGAAGCGTTTCTGGTTGCTGTTTCTCATACATGCCTCGTAAGCCACATTTTATTTTTAAACAAAGAATTCTGTCGGTGGTTATTTTTCCTCAAACACGCATTGCCTACTACTCTGAAATTGCAAATTTCTCACCGAAATAGCTTTTATTATTTCGTCTGTCAACATATGAGGTCCTGAGTGTAATTGGCGAGTAGTGCCCTTTATCATGTTCGTCATAACATCATTTGAATATCAGTAATATTGTAACCCATGGCCGAAAAAAAAGGACTGCGATAATGATTTATACTATGTTTATGAGTGTTCATTTATATATATTATAAGTTCAATTATTTCCTGCAGGCCGAGTACGAGCAGGCTGTGTGGATGTATCGCTACGCTCTAATGTACGACACAAAGTTTCTTCCGGCGAAGGCATGTCTCCATGCTACCATGTGTCTGATGTTTTATGGGGAGAGTAGAGGACCTTCCATGGAATTGTAATAAATTTTGTAACTTTAAGCGATCTCGTGTTCTACTGTATTGATATCGATTTTTAATTTTTTCCTTCAATCGGGTGTTCATACGTATTAAGAGTGAAAAGTACAATGTTTTATATAAATAATAAAAGGTTCCCATTTAACCATGTATGCAAAGTAAGGTATGATAAAATTGATTTGAAGTTAGGGGTAGAATGTTAACTCTATCTATACTGATTAATTGCGAGAGATCTGCTATTATAATAATAATCGGCCAATTTGCTTACACGGGACAACGTTTTTATTCGGCGCGTGTCTTAAAATGGGCCCGCATTAATAAATCCTTAAAAATTAAATGTTACACTTAATAGTATTGGTAATATCTACATATGGTACAATTTTTTAAATAAAAAATTGTGTATTCGTATAACTTGGATATTTTGCACATAATTTTTTTTGCTAAAGCGACGAGACGTGCAGGACGTCTATTTGACGGCAATTGGTACGTTCGTTCATAACAATTTGGGATTAGGATTACACATTTTTTATAGCGTGCGCTTCGCCATGAGATAGTCTTGTTGGGATGAGTCTTGTTACCATAGCAGTTTCACTAGATATAGCACCTTCCAAACCAGTATATGGTAATGTTTATTTTATTTTTGATTTAACAGCAGAAATATGTGACTCTGTGGTACCTGGCTGGTCTCCTGTACCAGAGTCTTATCACTAGTAACACTTCTGTAATATGTTAGTAATAAAGATTTACACAAGCAAATGCTTTTGAGGGTAAGATATAATGGTAAAGTACCCTTCTATAAATAAATTTGCATGGACTCATGTGTTATTGTCATAAAAGTTAATCTTTATAAAACTTTACATGATATTCGTTACCGCAATAGTTTAAGAGCACTTCCACGTACCTAATACGTGGTTATTAGTGTGGTAAGTGTAAGACAGTAATCAACCAAATTGTGATAGTACAATTAATTTATTTCTGAACTATGTAATCTCATGTAAGTTTGAATGAACACATTAAAGTACTTCGACTCAACCGGTTTTATCTTTGAATATTGTATGGCTTAACTATTATGAACTAATCATCGGCAGATCGATGGATTTTCCTCACTGATCGGTGGGTGATCTTTGTCGAGGTTTATATCCAGCAGTTTATCGGCTGATGATTGTTCTCTTGTATAAATAAATGTATATACAGAAAAAGTCATGTATATATATGTATATATGAGGGTTTTTTTAAGGATTTCTTTCCTGTAACTTAATTCCGTTTATACATATTTTCTGCCCTTTTTAAAATAAATAAAGAAAAAAATGTATAACATCCGGAGCTGAAATATGAATAACGCGTGACAAGATTTTATATTATAGAGAAGTCAAAATCTTTTGGCTTTGTGTATTCATTATCCTCAAATATTTTGATCTGATTTTTTTAATGTGCGAAGAAAAATTAAGGGTTCGACCGTTTGTGTGGATTTTTCTAGTTTTACTTTTAGAGGTGTTTTTTGAGGTCTTTTTTTTATTCCACGAAGCGACAAGACGCTTAAGGGTAAGGGATACTTCTGCCTATATCAATGTGGCGCTAGTTAAGATAATATTTCTACAACACATTGTCCCATTAACACAAGTTTTGATACCCTTGAAAGTCTCTCCTGGGACGATAGCTACGGTGACCTCTTACCATCAGTTCGGCCATGTGCCTGTTGGTCACGTCAGTAGTAAAAAAAATCAATCAATCAACTGTAAGGCATTTTAATGATTTATTAAAATGCCTTACAGTTGATGATCTTATCAGAACATAATCTCACGGCGTTAGAAATGAAAAAGCATTGGCTTAACTGTTTTTTAGTTATAAGATGAAGAGATTTTTATGCTCAATTTGCTTGGTTTTTGCTCAATGCGGTATAGTTTTTAATATATATTATGTGTCTGCGATTTAAAATGACTAGTACAATTCCTGCCTCAAATATTCCATTGTGCAAAAACCTTTATTTGTATGCGCGTTTGCTTGCTGTTATTTGCTGAGGAATTGATATTGTTTGCTGGTTTACTTATTAAGTTTACGATGTGCTCATATTTTGCTACTGTACCTTGCCTAAGACTGATGTTACAGGTTTTTTTTTTACTTTGTTGGTTACGAATATAACTTAATTTTCTATTGTTTACCATTGTTTTATTTTAATTATATTCCGTTGTTTATTGTTTTTTTTTTATTTTGATGTTTTATTTTATAGTTTGTATGCATTATCACAATTTCGCCTTCTGTTAAGTGACAATGTAGTTACAGCTTTTTCGGATGAGGTGAAAATCCTAGGAGGATTTTTTTTTCAATGGAAACGTTAATGCTTGATTACAATTCCATCTGGTGTTAAGTGGCAATGTGATCTGTGGTGGTAAAACGCATTATTCTTGTAGATGCCTATTCACTCTTGTTTATGATCTTGAAGTTGCCCTGTATTTAGAAGGAACTATGTAGATTTCCGCTGAAACTATTGTGCGTCAGAAAAAGCTACGGACTGGAAAGCATTGTTGCACATGGTAATGGTTAGTTAATTGAAAATGCTAAAAGAAAAATACTACTCTTGAAGTCAACGACGTTATAACCGAAAAAGAACGCTTATACTTGGAGGTTGTTTTAACACTACTATAAGAATTATAAACAACAATGTTAGATGGTTCAGATGTAGGAGATAAGTTGCCGTCCACTCGTTAGGGGTAACCTTTGGTTCGTTTAAACCAGGTGTCCAGCTGGTTACCTAAGTTTCGCGGTTCTAGAAAATGTTACACATGTAAGGCACTCATTAAGTTTTTATTTTTGTTTTCCATTAATATTATCATCATCGTAATAGATATAATATGTGGACAGGACATAAGCGCGGGTAGCATCGTCTCCCTGATGAGTGAAGACGGAAGTGGCTGCATGTTCTAAAAATATAGTATAAAAGTAAAAAGGAAACGATAAGGAAATATAAAACAAGTAGGAAAGTAATTAGAACAGAAAGTTATTCATGTGAAATAGTAATGAAATGACAGGTTGTAAGGTGGGGACTGAAGTCTGGGAGATGATACATGAAAAAGGAACAGAAATGTAAAAAAAATACGGTATTAAAGAAAAGAAGGTCTGAAAAATAAAACAAAGACTCGGCACCACATGACCGGTGAGAACGATTATAAAAAACCGCTGGATATCCGCTGCTGGATTTAATTTTATAATTTTTACTTTGAATAAAATATATGAAATTTTTCAATAAAGTCGGCGCATTATATGATATATCCCAGCTCCCTTACAAGAACTCACTGTACCCCTGCCAACCTCACCTGCTTAAGGTGCACCCTGCTAATGAACAAAAAAGCTTTGGCTCTTCACCAACCCTTATTGGGCCAGCGGGGCGGGAGACGGCCCAAATCCTCTTACAATTGGGGGAGGCTTATGTCTAGCAGTGGACGTCTCTGTCGGCTGATGATTATATGACTACTGCATTTGTACTGCATTGTAAACATAATTGTTTTAACGATTGATTTTCATTTAATCTTTTAGTCGACATTTTACTTTTTTTACTTAAGTTAATCTATTGATGTTTCTTGACACTAAAAGAGGGCATAAAAAAATTCTGCATCATTTGAAGTTCTGGCTTAGCTGTAATTTTAAATAATTGAAGACGTTGACTTATTAAATAATTATTTATTAGAGAAGTAGAATCAAACATTTTCAATTTGATAGTTACTGTGCTATTGACATTAGAAATCTTAAGAGATGCGAAGGAAAACGTAATGAAACTAGTTATTCTTGTTCTTTCATAACAAATCAGAAGTACTCGCAAGAATTCTTTTGGTTTTTCTCATTAACGGTAGAGAAGAAGGGTATAAAAGAAAACTCATGTGGGATACTTACACGCGTAGTTTATTTGAACAACGTTTGTTATTTTATTGGAAGCGCAAACCACTACTAAGTAGGAGACTGTGTTTATACAGTCATACTCACCGTGTTGGACATAAAAATCTGTTGCGTTTCTTGGAGTAACAGTCTTAAACTTTCTTATGAGTAAGCAATAGAAATATATTAATCAATGTGAGCGATCGGTTAAAAAAGACAGAATCTTTCAATTGAAGGTAAATTAAATAAAAGCAGAGATGTTTGTCAAACAATATATTAAACGTGAATGGCAGTTCTGGTTAACTTATCATAATACAGACTACGATTAAATATATAAAAAATATATACGTTCTAGCTGGAGAATCTGTTCCATAGTTCTTCTTACTTCAGTAATCTTCTAGCCGTGTTGATAATGAAGCACCCACAATAACTATTGGAACACGCACAAGAGTATAATATGATTACTAGTCCTGTGCAGTGACCAATAGTTGTTTTGGGCTTCTTTCTGTATCGTGTTGCTTCTTCTTCGGCCCCTGTCTGGAATGACGAATATCAAGGCTGACTAATATTATACTATGTTATGGTGCGTTATCATGTTTTATTATAATCACTTTTGTTAGAGATGTAAACATAATGTAAGGACGGACACAGAGGGCGAAGTTTTACAGAAAATATCTTATAATTTTTAATTTTCAGATATGTTAAAAAATGATATCGTCTTCCCCTTATGCATTCATCCTTGTAAATAATTATTAGCCTTTTTGAAAACTTGCTGTGAAAAAAAAGAATTTTTTATTTACATATATTAGGTAAAATATATAACTTGTGTGATGATTTATAGTTATTATTAGTTTTAAATATAAATTTATACTAGTCTTTCACTTAGTTAAAAACTAAACTAAAGAAATATTCATTCGAAGTTGATGAATATCATAGTCATCAATATTAGAAGAATCTATTTGTCCCTTATAAAAAACTTTAACAATTTTACGCTGTTACTGTTACAATAATCCTTCCTTTGTAATAAATTAGACAAATATAAATGTAACCTAAATATAAACAATTTTATGACAAAATATTCTTTAGCATATCCAAGTATCTTTTATAAAAACGTTTTATTTAAGTTCTTTTTTGATGAGCAAAGAATACTAATCTACAATGTGGCTATGATAAAATCAATTATAATTTTTTAAGCAATGGGTCTGTCGTATTTAAAAGATAATTCGATAATAAAATCCTTCATTTCACTTATAATATAAAAATATCATGTTAATTCTTGTAAAAAACATAAAATATCACTTATTTGCAAAATTCATGAGGTAGTATACAAAAAGGACGATGTTATCATAAAACTAGTAAATTTTGACAGTACAACTAATATCAATAATATATAAAAATAATAAACAAATTTTATAATTTTTACTTATTTATTAAACTCTTTTTTTCGTTCATTATCTATGAAAATTTATTATTATGAAAATATTTTATTTTAAAAGAAATAGAATAGTTTCATTATTAAAAATTGTCTAAAAATTGATAAAAAATTAGATTGCTGTTGTTGATTTACAGATGTACTATTTTTTACATAAACCGGAGAAAAATAAATGGCTACTTTTTGAATAAAATATCGGGATCTGGTCACGATATTTATTCTTAAATAAGTAAATACTGGAAAAAATTACAAAGAAACTGTTTCATAGATACATTTAAGTAATTTAATACAAAACACTAAACTATTGAATATTTTAAGTGTTTCGAATATATTCCCATATTTGATAATATATCTTTTAAATAGTAAAGGTTGGATCAATTTTTTTATAATTAGTCTAAGCTGTTTTCTGGTAACTAAACTTTTTAAATAATACAAAAAAATATTTAACATTATTTTAAACATATTACTAAATTAAAATTAACACGAAATAAGAACTTGACATGTTTTTATCGCTGAAGAAATCGCTATGGTTGGTTTCAAACGTTGTTAATGAAACGCCCGCAATAGCCGCTGTCACACGCACAAGAGTATAGGTGTTACTAATCTTGTGCAGTGGCCAGCAGCTGCTTTGGGCTTCATTTATCCTCTCCATTCTTCTCTCGTTGATCCCGGTTCCACTGTGGTAAAGATTCGAAGCAGCATGCTTTGAGACGCTACGTAATTTACTTAGAGCAATTTCAGAATTGAAATGATTTTCTACTTTACATTAAGTTTATAAAACATCAATTAGAAATATTAGACGTAACGTATGCTCTAAGAAAAATATAAACATGAAACTAGACACCGAAAGCTATGTAAATAAAATTTAATGTTAAGTCACAAAGTTAATTAATGAACTTTGAAATAAAGGTTCCTGATATGGTGTTAATGATTACAATTTTATATCAATATAAACTGTTTTATATCGTTAACTCGGAAATAGTTTTAAATAGGGATATTTTAATTAAAAAATGTGTTCACTTACTAATGTCTAACGGATGTGTAGTGGACGCGTGAGGCGGGTGGCTTACAAAAAGTCTGCCATATCGAATGGCACAGCGCGAAGCCCCACTCGATCAGGCATAGAAACCATACTACTGGCTTAAGGCTTAAACACATTACATGTGTACATACGATCTTACAAGCGCTTTATAAGCTTTTTCTTTTATTAAAAATAGTTAAGAGAAAATTCGTATTTTGAGTCAAAACAAAAACGAGTACTATAATAAAAGTCTGAATACTCTTCGTGTGGTACATTTTTTTATTAAAATATAACGGTAATAACTTTGCGGTAACATTTCCACCATAATTTTTTTTAAATTACCATTGGAATTAATTCACAATTATAAAAAATTCATGGACTTACTATGCGTAATAGACGTACTATAATTTTTATCATTAGGGAACATGCACTAATTATTCAGAACCAAAATTAAAATACTTACTTAAAGAAAGGCAGGCAAAAACACAAAAGAAAAAATGGAAATTTAAAAAAAAGTCACTATCAGCTGTTCCTTTTCATAAAAAAAAAACTTGTTAACAGTACGTGTGCTCACGGGGTGAGTTGGGGTGCGAATGGACTGTAGGCGGCATGCACACCTCGTCTACTTACTGCGCTGGATTATGTCCTGTAGCCTCACTTAATTTTCCTGGCACAAGTCACAAGCGAAGCGTATATAATTCTATCTATATATTTTTGCAATTTTACTGCTTTCTTGTTAAAATAAAATGAAACTAATATTCTAAAAATTAACAGCGCTATTGTAAAATAATATTACGAGAAAAAACTAAATACTTACCGGTAATGCTGAAAAAAATAAAATAAGTTAAATTCAGTTTGTAAAACATTTATTGTCACTTTTTTATTCGACTAGTCGACATAACAAGCAAGGCAATTCACCTGATGGTAAGTAATACGATTGCCCATAACAAAACGTCGCTGGTTAAGGTGGTATACACTGCACAACATTGCGCTCGTCGCCTTGAGATAAGGTGTGAAGTCTCATTACTCCAGTAATTTCATTAGCATTTAGAGTTCTTGAAATAGAATTAAGACTGCAGGGGTCTGCAGGCAGACTTAGACGGTCTCCGGGTATAGGGACCTATCACCAATATTTAATGTTATTAATATTAAAAATATAACTACGTATTAACAAATATTTAATTTAAAATCCTGAAATTGTTATCTAATTATCTTTGGACCACGCATTACCCAGATCCATCATATACGCTGTCTTTTTTTTTTTTTGCATTTAACCTTTTTATTTAACTTACATAATACGTGCATAACCGACAATTTAATTAAAACATTTAAGGTTTATATAATTTTTTTAAAGAAAAAAAAATAATTGAAATTTTTGTATGTATAATAAAAATACTTTACCGATTCTTGATGTTAAGGGGCATTTTAATAGAAAAATATATTCACATTAGACAATGTTAGAATATTTCAGAAACTCTTAGAGTATAATGTGGCATACCTCACGGATGGCTGCTGCCTTCATGCTAGCTTCCAGGTGATATAGAACATGCATTTCTAGGGACACAAAAAAAGGTGTTTTAAAAATACATTATAACATTTTAGACAGGTTTTAAAAGTCTGTGGTCTATTTGTGGTCTTCGTAATTTTTGTCAGTTTCAAATATAGTACATGAAGCTATCTCAGAATTAGTGTTTCTGTTTTAGTGAAAATACAAAACTAGTTTCCTTCGGATAAAGGTCACATTTGGTCATAGGCCTGTCCCAAAAAACGCCATTAAGCCCGATCATAGGCTATATATTAAGGTTTGATTACGGGAAAAAGATAATATATAATAATTCGTATTTTTGTATATATATATGTATATATATATGTCTATACCTCCTTTTGTATTTATTTGTATAAGTATATGTTTGTATCTAATAATGACTGTATTATTCCGGTTAAATATATCCTTCTCACTTCGCCTACTACATCATCTCCCACCTCCTAGGTTGACTGGCGGAGAATGCCTGTAGGCACTAAGTCTGCCTATTATACCCTAATTTAAGGTGTTGCGATAAAGTTTTTTTAAATAAATAAAATAAAATAGAGGAGATCAGATTATGACACTCTGTTTGAGCTAGTAGACTCTAATTTATTGACGTTCAAAAAGCATTTCTTTGAAATCTATTTTGAATAAATGAATTTGACTTTGAATTTAACTTTGAGCCCATACATACATTCTTTAAATACTTTTTGAAGTTTTTCTAATAATTTTTTGTAAGAGAAAATTTCAATAATTTATTTGCATTGGAGTACTGAAAGAAAACTAAGAACATAGTGAGGAGACGAGAAGAATTTATGATAATACTTTCATACTTTATCTAGCTGTGTTTATAAATCATATCAAGTCGATAATGATTGAATGTTAATGAGTTTTTGAACTTTTTATCCGTAATATAATAGGCATTTGTCTAACTAATATAAATGTATATGAAAATAGGCTGAACTGGTATGTAGGGAGGACGTACGGAAGCCCTAGGAAGGAGGTCGGCGCCTCCCTCGTTACAGGATTATGGACAACCGCCACAAAGATTTAAGTTCCGTGTGTCCACAGCTCTTCGGAGTTACGTAAACGATTCACACGTAATGACGGGTCTGTATAATGATTGCTTTTTGTAATATTTTAAGTATCTTGAACTGAATAAAAATTTGTTCACGTATCGAAGAAAGAGAAGATGAAACCGCCTTAATTATTATTATAATCGTAAATGTACTAATTCATGTTTTCTTGTCTTGTTTCTTTATGAAAAATTTAATAATTATTTAGTTTCATAACATATGCATTGAACTGAAAGCTACAAAATTTATTGAAAAGAAATAAATAACAAAATACTAGAATAATTTATTTTCTCTGTCAATGGGCACAGTGCATTGCAGAACCTCCGTAACAACTGATTCGTGTCCACAGCCAGCTTATGCAATTTACATACAGTTTTTTTTTATATAATTATAAATTATTAATTTAAAAAATTAAACCTATTAAACAATAACTAGATAATTTATTTTTACTGAATTTTTTTTTTGTATAACAGAAAATTAGTTTTGGCTTCATGAGCACGGTTATAAAATTTAAACCATAACAATGAATTGGATATTACATTACTTTTCAAATTTTTCTCATATAATATAAATTTTCTTTATAACTCAATTATTGACGAAATACTTTTATAATTAGTTAATAAAATAATTCGTACGGTTATGTAGTAGTTATGATTCGCATTGGAGCAACGTAGGGACTTTAATAACATATCAGTATATTATATATACATAATCCGTAATGTTAATCGGCTGTCTGACATATAGGTAACCACTGTTGGATTAGATGTACCATAGGTTAGAGACCATGTTTAGTCAATGTCCTGATCGCTTTCTGTCCATGTGGTCCAGAGATCGGCGCAAAGTGAGAATCATGTAGTCCAACAATGAAATGGAGATCTTTGGTATAAACTCAGCAGGCGTTTGTCATAATGAATAAAAAAAAATAGTAACAAAATTTACTATAAAAGGAAAAAAACGTGCATTATACAACATAAATATACAGCTTTCATGTATTGTTTAGTTTAAATTAATAAAACGTTAAAAACTCCCATAGCCTTTTTTAGTTTTTGTCTAAGATGAATATATTAATTTTATAAACAGAAAAATAAGAATAAATTATTATATTCATTGGTGATCGGTACTTAAGTATTAAAGCAATAATAAGTTATGAAACAAAATGATTTATGTTTCCATCATTATTTTTATATATTTTAATTATTACAGACAAAATTTGATGTATAACCTTTTGTAAAATTAAGAACTGATGATTTCAGGATTTAAATAGTTTATCGAAAAAAAGAAAATACATTAGGAAAGCTTATCAAAAATGATATCCAAAAGAAGTTCGAAGTAATAATGATTAGTGGATCACATCTTTTGGCAGATGGTATTGTTGTGAAATCAAGTGTGAGTGAACGGGTGCTATGAAAAAAATGTTTCCTCTTTATTAGGTTACTGGATCCGCTCTGCCATAGTCTAAATAAAGTGGCGAAAGAGCTTACTAGAAATTAGTGTAATTTGTAGTTAATACAATCGATAATATACAGAGATTTTATATACTAACAAAATATTTTATTTTTTAAAGAACACAACTATTGTTTTTAAATTTTAACTTTTACATAATTTATAGCATATCTCTATGAAATATTAAAATATATAAAAATTCGATTCGGGCTGCGTGAGAAAAGTATGAATTGCGCTTAAGTATCCATCAACTTTACAAACTAAACCTTTGCTTTCGGATATTACATTAAGAGGTTAAAAAATACCAATTTATTAAAGTAGAGAAATGTAGGTGTAGTTAATGAAATTATCTCGCTGCGTACACTGTGACTTTTAGCTAAGTGCTGTAAAAAAAGCTATCGGGCAGGTCATAGATTAGACACCGGAGCCCGAAGCCCCACTGGGGTCGTGTCCGGTGTGTGCGCGACACCCGAGACCGGCCCGGAATGGTATCCAAGTCCGGACGGTCGCCGTCGCATTGACAGCCCGCCTCGTGCCGTGCGCGGTTGGATTACGTGTTTCTAATGCGGATTATTTTTATATACACCTTTTTTAATCTGTGCCGTTAAATACATAATCAAAAATTCTATTGCTGCAATTTTAAAGTGTAGTACATATATTACATAATCATCCTGTTTCGTACAATTTTAAATGAGTTTGTTTAAAACTAAAATTGTTTTCTTTTAGTTGTGTTGCGTATACAATCGGTGAAGAGATGTTTAAGCTGACGCATGTTTTGTAGTAGATCTCAATCGGTTGATGATTCTTTAAAATACTTGGTCACTTATGTTAGTAATGTCAATTTGTCATAGTGTTAAATAACATCATAAACAAACGAAAGGAATACATTCATTTGCGTACACTAAAATAATATACCACTGGTAAAGGACTATTATTTTTAAAATAAATCTAAATGATGGTCCTGAACTAATTAAAAAGCGACGCATTCATAAAATAAGGAAAATAGAAACAAATCGATCTTGCTCCGGTTTGTTGAAACTTTTGATTTTGTTAAAACTTTTTCTTTTTATTTTCAAAATCTGTGAAAGTTGTGTGAAGAAGTACCATAATTAACTTTTCGGAAATTATCTGAAACATTGGTGTCTGTTTTTTTAATTTAAATTTAATTCACAGTATGGTTCTAATACGAAATAAAGCTGAAATACTTTTCATGGAGATATTTAGTAACGAAACATTTTTTTTGTATTTTAAATTCATCTGTTTATTTATCTTCTTAAAATTAAGCGTAGTATTTTGCTACAAGCAATTTTGTTTGGGATTACAAATTATATTATTATAACCATAAATAGTAATTTAAGAATTTCAGGTGATTCCAGATGGCGCTGCATAAACTTCATCATAGTAAAGGAGCAAGAATTTCCTTAAATCGTTCCTTAGGTGAAAATAAAGTTTTATATTTTTGTAGCTTTCACGAAACGTCGTTGAGTTTTATTTAGATTCCATTGATTGTAAGTTATTTAATTGTACATATGCAGTTTTCAGGTTCTTTAATAATAAGCATTGTTGTAGCTGTCGCTTTCTGCAAGTTAAAACCTACCATAAGTGATGTCAAAACCAGTACGACAGGTAAAATGTATTGAGAAATTAAAATTTTGATAATACAATAATTTGACTATACGCAACATGACTAATTAACTCCTTTAAAACGATAATTTTTGATTTCTGTTTATTGGTAGAATTCTATATACCACTTGTTAGGACTGATGGTAAAGGGTTTGAATGAAATCATAAATATAGTTAATAATTAGGTTTGTTGATAAAACTTAAACGTTCAGAAATTTTTCTGTTGTTATTCAGATACAAATATTAACACAAACATGAAAGTGATTTTCTTTGTTTTTTTTATTAAAGTCTATAAAGTTATTTTGATTGTATAATATCAAGTATAAAAGACCAAAATGTTTCCTTTTTCTTCGTACATGTACATAATGTTAATTACATTTATAATTGATTTGTATATTTCCTTTTTCTTTACAATCGAGTATAAAATAACTAATATGATTAATTTAAATGTAAAATAGTTTAAAATCATAGCTATAATGATCTTTACATAAATTAATAATTATTTGTAAATCGTCATTAAGTACGATAGCAAAACGATAGAAACGGCGAGGTCTCTTCCAGCTCTATAAATAAATCGACCTTCAGATTAAAAATAGACGGCAATCCCTCCCGAGCGCGAGGTCGCCCAAACTGGGTCATTGTGTTTCCGTCCTGCTCATTCGCAACGCTATGTGCAAGAAAGAAAGGGACGGAGAATAGAGCCTGCAGAGCCCGTGACGTAGCGAACTTCGTTCATTGAATTTTATAGCTATACGACGCTTTGTCTTAGTGCATTAATCAACACGTTTTTTTTTAACTTTGCTTAAAAATACTAATTTAATTCTATACCCATATATAAATTATTAACATTCACCAGTAAAGATTATAATTTTTTGTTAAAATTGAACCTTTACGGCTAAATATACCAAAATACATCAATAAAACAAATTATTGTTAAAATTCCTACATTGTGTTATAATTATAATATTTACATATATTAAAATGACGTGATGGTAAGATCATGGAGGCTCGCCTTTAACCTAGGTTCAAAGCCTGTAATGACGTCAAACGCGGGTGTGGCAGAGACCTGTGACGTCACGGGAGAGCTCTGACGTCAATGGAGACCCGCACACCCCTCGTCCCACCCCCGTTAAATAAAACCTTTAACAATTTTATGAGAATGCTACATTTATGGAGTTACGGCTATTTATAGAATATATGATAAAAGATAATAAGATACGTGTAATATAAGGTGAAGTTGTATACAAACATTAGTTTGTATTGTTAAAGGTATAATTTCTAATTTAACTATCATCACAATATTTAAAAAAACATCGATCTGGAAACAGAGCATTCGTAAAAATCCTGTATGAAAGTCGTGGTTTCAATAATCGATCTAGGTTAGTGCATGTCCTCTCGAAATGACCCCAGCCTCTTCGCTAAAGTGAAACTCATTAAGACCAGGCGGTGTCTGTCACCCACAGTGAAGAGGAATTCATCCAGCCAGAAAGGAACTAGAGGTGACTCAAAAATCATCAAGGGTGTATAACCTATCTTTGTTCTCGCGAGTACAGGTATATTAAGGCATTTAGCACACGTAAAACAAAGGATAGTCACAGTAATCATAATCAGTAATTTTTTAGCAAATTCTGTGACCAGGTTTCTCTAACTAAATTTTATATTAATCAAGTAATCTATATGTTATGTGATATACAGCTAATGATCAGAATATTATAAGATATCTATAAACAAAAACAATGTAACCAAACAATTCATAGTCATAAAAATAATTTATAGAATTACGTAAAGCGTCTGTACTGAGGGTGCTAAAAGCGTGACGGTGGCCAAGGACTTCTAAAAAATTATAACGTTTTCCAAAATATACAAGGACATCAGTTATTATAACGCGAGGTTGATTTGAAAAGGCAACTAAAAATCGATTCTAAATTACTGTTTAAGCTGTTATTGAGAAAATTGTTTAACATTATGTATTTGGGTTTTTTCTAATATATATTTACTATTCATGAAATTTTTGGAATAGCAAAGAGTTGTTTGATTTATTTAAATTTTGGTCATACTAAAGGACCTAATTTTTTTAATGTTTGTTAAAAATATATATGTATGTATTTTCTTTTTTTTTATTTCCCAGGGTTGACTGCAGAGAATGTTACTTAGGCTGTAACTCCGCTCTTTGTATCATGTACGGTAAATAAATAAATCAAAAAGGCCATATTAGTTTATTACATATTTGTAGTTAGTAAATAAAATTATGAACTGGAACTTTCATTCTTAACTAGATTAAAAAAATACTAGGAGAGATCGTCTAATAGTTTTGCACAATGGATTATATGTATGGATGGATTACATGCATATTTACTATTATATCTACTATTTCAACAATACATTACATTTAATACATATTATAACCTATTTGGTTACTTGCGCCCATTGTTCATGTGTCCGAGGAATTTCTTATGCGAATGGGTGATACATTCTAATATTCAATAGTGAACGTATACTTCTATGTTTAATTAAAAAAATGACCTTAAATTTGCCTTTGTCTTTTAAAAACTCAATGCTATATATGTTGAGAGAATTGATATTGTCGATGTCGATAAAAAACACAATCTTCATCGACGCTTCCGTTACACAGTTCTTTGAATAAATTTTATTCTCATGTCTGCTTATAATTTGTTAGCATTAACATTTTTGTAATGTACTTAACATACGAAAATACTAGATAATTTAACGTTTTTAAATCGGATAATAGAAATATTGTCCAAAAATTTACATATAACTTATATAGATTTATTAAATAAATAGCATAACTAAACGATGTAGATTTATAATACATCTATGAAATTTTTAATGTATTATCAGTAACAATTTATATAAACATTTTATAAGTAACTGATTTAAATTATAAGATCAATAATTGCATGTTTTTATTTCTAATTACGTGTTAAGGTTTATTTATACATATATATTTACCTTAGCACACAAAATATAAAGGCGGTCCTGACCTGTGAGTATTCTTACATGATTTTTTATTAAAAAATCAAAGGAATAAAGTATGTTAAATCGTGTTATTAATAGCTAATGTAATGTATTAATTAGTGTCCAGCAGTGGAAAGCGTTTGAAATGATGATGATCATAATTAATAGCTAGTTCATTAGTAGGTAATTTGGTTTAAATAAATGATTTAAACAAGAAATGTGTGAATTGTGATATATGTAATTTATGTATTCATTTAGATTATGTTTATGTATATGTACATATATGTATTTATATTATTTGTACATTACACTACCTATATAGACCTACTCTTTCACTAAGGTTAGCTGGTAGAAAATCCAGTCAGTTAAACTCGCCTGTACAACATTATCTTAGTAAAATTATTATTTGCTGTTACATCACATTATGTACAACGTGGAAAATTAAAAATAAATAAAATTAACAAGAATTTCATGATCAATCAAATTTTTTGATGTAACTTATTCAAAGAACGGTCTAGGGAAGTTAGTATGTATATGTCTGAAGTAACAACTTAAGGCTCTGATCACGTAACCCAAATTCGTAGGCAGTGCGAGCGTGGGCGAGTCTACGGAGCTACGACCCAGACGTTGCGTAGGCGTACGCGTAGCTCCGTAGCGTAAAAAGCTTAGACTACACGTGCTTTTACGTTAGATGACTAAAATTATTGAACAGACAGAACAAATACTTTTTTTAATAAATAAAACTATAAAAATAAAAATCTTAACCAAAATTTCACTTACCTGGTCGTGATCGTGGTCGCGAAAACGTTACCGGAATGTTATAATAATGAAGTCTTTAAAATCTCAAAAGCTAAACCGAAACGTTTATCAGAGAACTTTGCGAAGTTTTGAAATAACGGTGGGCGATAGCTGCCACCTCAACGGCGGTCATTATTCGACTGTTGCCTACATCCCACGAATTTTCCTTCAGGAGTTAGGCTTGAATGGATCTGTGCTGCGATTGGTCGGTTTGAGTGACGTCATAACGAAAATCACAATAATGTGGCCTCAGGGGCGTGCGGTGGTGTGTGTGCTCGGAGGGTGTGTGCAGGCCGGGGGCACATGAATGGGCCGCTCGACCGCGCCCGCGCCGTGCCCCCGGTGACGTCACGCGACCATCGGCCTCCACATTATGCAACGGAACATCTCAAATAGAAGCCAACGGTAATAATAACTTTTGTGGGGATGTATTTTTAGGCATTACAACGTCATCATTATTTATACTTTGGATCCAGGCTGCTGCTACCGCTTGATATAGTAATATTACATTTAAAATGTAAAAAAAAAATATTACACAGAAATCATTTCTGTAATATTTTTTACAAAAAAGATACGAAAGAAGCCGTCTTAAAACGTAATTATTAATAACGTTTTTGTATATCTAATAATGAATATATAAAAATAATTTCGTTGTGTGTATTGTTGTGCATGTGGAACTAACCTGTAAAAGATTGTTACGCTCATATAATTGTATATAGCCAGTGTATGTATGTCATAGATTTAATTTAAGCGTAAACAATTGTTGCCTAATCAAAATAAATAAATAAAAAAAGCTAAGTATTTTTTTTTAAGTCTACAGTAATAAAAAAGGAATTAGAAAAATCTAATGCTGTTAGACTAAAAACATAAAAACTGGTCGTTTGGTAGCTTTTAGATCGTTTAACCTCATCATTAGCAGTTAATACACGTCTACTGCTCGATAACAGTCCTGATATCTCAATAGTGATTAGTTTTTTATTGCATCTATCACATTTCATTCATGGTAACCATCAGACAGTGTGATATAGTTATTCAAAAGCTTTTTTGTAAATTACTACCAAATATCATATAAACACAATATAAAAAAACGGTAAAAATAGGTAAAGTGAATTTGATTGAATAAAGTTCCCATGATTATTTTTAGTATTAATTTGTAAATATTTCCAATAAAATCAAACTACGCAAGTTTGAAGGCTGTGGAAAAAATATTACAAAATAATAGGTAGGCTTTTAACTGTTTTAGTTTCAATTAAATGATTTACACGTAATTTCTTAAATACAGTAATAAACTGTAAAAATTCGCATATATAAAGACGCATATTCTCTTTGGTAATTTCATTATTTGTGGTGTTTCGAAAGAAAATTTCTTTTGCTTTTTCTTCTCTTTTACACTTAAAGCACATAAAAGTTTACGAAAATAATAAAAGATTTTTTTCAGTAACAAACAGTTTTAGCTATGTTGTAACAAATATGTTAACGTTTTAACGAATTTGAATAGTCATGTTTAATGTGCGTCATCATGTAATGTGAATCAAGGTGAATACTTAAATAAAATCTATGCTTGCAGCTTGGCTTTCTCTTAATTTAAATAACGGCTCTTTTAAATATATTAGACCATAATGATAATAATACGTTTCATTCATCGATAACTTCCAAAATTTTTAAATAACTCGCCAGAAATTTTTAAAAAAGGCGGCAAATACCTTTGTTCTCATGAATCTCTGTATTGAGAATGTAAGGAATTTATGTAACGGTAGATACTTTTTAAGAGACGACAATAAAAGGAAAAAGTTGTATGTAAATTAAAATTAGAAATAAAACATTTGATATTAAATCTATTACGGAAAATATAATATGTTCTACGTAATTACGCCCACACTATAGAAGTAAATAATTTCTTGATTCTTTGTTTCAAATCTATCATAATGTATGAAACAAAGAAGGCTGCTGTATAACTCGTTCAATTCAATAAAGCTTGTGACGTATGTATTGTAAGATTGTGTAACTACATCAGGATAGCAGAGATAATGTAGTTGCAGTGTGCATCTGAAGGTATGATGAAGGTAGCGACTATTAAATGAAATTATGTAGCAGGGTGTGAGCCCGGTTTGACCTTCGAACTTTAGCAGTGCAGGTAGCTTCCTGAAATAGCTTGCATGCGACAGGGTGCGTCCGGTCGTTGACCGCCCTCCCACTCCCCCGCCGGCCCCTTACAG
>DWLS01002250.1:0-18645 GCA_018246255.1 Pachliopta kotzebuea
ATATTCTTTTTGGTTAAACTCTCGCTTAAAATTGTTACTGGTGTTAAAAATAGATTACAATCAAAATTCATTTGTTATTAATATGCTATATTGTATATTGTTCTTGTGTCATAGTTTTTCTTTAGATAACCTCTATTCTAAATAATATCTTTATTGCTTGATCCGTTTCATCATTTTCATAAAAAACAAGTCAAATAGTATCTAAATTTAATCTTCTTCAATGAATAAAACACTTGTACATCATGATATCTTAGAAATATATTTCATGTATAGATAGTTGTTTTCCCCCACTCTTCTCATTAGTTTTTTTTCAAGACTATTTTATACAAAGTTTCTATTTTATATCATAGATCGGGGCAAGATATTATATAGCAATACCCCAAGTAATTTTATTACCTATTACTTTCAAATTGGAACATAGTAACATTTCCACATTACTATTTGGCGGGCTCCGAAAACACACTATGTTTTTGTATTAAAATGAAAAGAAATAATATAATTTTGTTACTTTATGGGTATGTCGGAATATGCTAATATATTTTGAAGATTAATATCTTCGTAATGTCTTTTAAAATCGTATGTAATTTGTCTTTTTCAAAATCTATCAACCATAATGAATTACATAAGTTTAAAAAAATATTATAAAATAGTTATAAAAGCGCCATCTATTGTAGGCTGAAGGTTTTACACAACGTTCAATTAAAATGAAACCGCTTTTATAAACGTATGCGCAGACACTATTTTGTAGTTAGAATAATAAACATAGATGTCGCCACAATGTCTAAATAATTATTCGTAAAACAATTATACTATAATTTTTAATAATTAAGAATAATATTCCTTAAAGTTACATAGTCTTCTTTAGATAATATTATCAAAATTAAAACATAAGTATTTCATCCATTAATTACTATTGTCGATTGTTAATCTAAAAAATTTTTTATTGTGTTTAATTCACAACTTGAAAAATTACTGTTATGTACCTCTGTTAATCAATTGATAGTCTTTTTATTGCCAGTCTTATTCAATAGAGCCATCTATGAACAACTTCAGAGTATTTTAATTTATGACGTTGCAGGAAGACCCAGAAGACCGTCTGTGTGATAAAATGACGACCTAGTGAAGATCACAGCAAATCATCGGCTTCAACTAACATCAGACTGGTCGCGTTAGGAAAGTAATTGAATAGATGTTCAGCATTGGACAGCCTGAAAGGATGATGAATTAAAAAGAAAACACTGTCTCCTTTTTTATGTATTTTGTATGAATAAAATGAAAACTAAGTTAAAATAGATGAAAACTTAAAATGAATGAGGTTAATATCAAATGAGAACATCTACAAGTCAAAGTTGTCTCCCAACGGCCTGTCACGAATTTATACCGTGGTATCTCAGAATTCAACTCACCACCACCTTAAGACATGGTATTATGGACTAAAATATAGATAACACGAACGATAACCTTAGGGCAAATCGTGATGATGACGTGCGATTGTGCAGCGGATTGTGTCACATTGCAAACGGTTTTATTCTCGTATTTATTTAACATTAGCATTTATGACAATGGACTTAAGGTGCTTACAGGATGCATTTGCAGCTGGTATAATTATAATGATCGTGCCGATGATGGGGTGCCGTTATGGTGATACCATAACGCACGATGCAGCCCGAGATGCTATTGTAAAATCTGATATCTCCTGTACTTATGGCCACGTTGCATTGTTTCCAATCCGATAGCCAAAGAAAGGTCTATGTAATTTACATTACTTTGTCTTTCTAAAGAACTATATTCGTCGCTTTTTATGATAAAAAAAAAATTCAGAAAGAGTTTTTAGTATTATTATTTGGTTCAACAACCTTTTGGTAAAAAGCAGAGCGAAGAGATCTTACTCTAAACCATTGAAGAACATGTTGCATATTAAATCTGAGGGAAGAAAACATTAACAGCTTTCTCTCCTAGAAGGAGAATAGCTCCGAATCCCAACTGTTATATATAAAAGAGTTATACATAAAAATAAATTGACAGTACAAATACTACCTGTTGTTGTTTCCGGCGAGTTTAAGTATTTTAAACATATGATATCTACTACTACCGCTAGAAAGAGGCTTTAAATACAAAAAGGCATATTTTTTCAAAATACAGATATCTCCAAAAAAAAAAATGTTGATTGTTATACGTTAATTTCGGTCCTACGCAATTACATTATGCACCAAATATTCTGGGTTTACGGCGCAAAGATCCCATTCAGGCATTCGTTCCCCTCGGCAATCATTCGGTCAATTTGACAATCGCCGTGGAGTGGCCCCCATTTTGAAAATATTTGCTCGCTGCGGACCAAACAATTTCATCTAAGTGGAACCTTGGGTCCCCCGAAAATATTATCAATTGAATAATGCATCCTGTTATACCGGGCTATTATTTATCATTTAGAACAAATCAAGCGATGTACAACGGAATTATACTTTTGAGGACTTACTAGTAAATTTTTATTGCATGGCAGATTGGTTTTTATTAATAAATATAGATGAAGGAAAATACGCGAAATGAGATTAAAAAAAATATTTCACATTTCCTTTCATCCGTTTTACGTTTTCAGCGGTTCCCCTCTTTAGAGTGATGTCATCTTGAGACAATACTCATGGTTCGAGCACCGGCCGTAAATCTATCGAAGGCGCAGGTGGCTGCATCACGAGGAGATCAAAGTCTGCCGCGGCTTTGTATGGATCCCTTCCTCCCCCCTAAGTAGGTACCCTGCTCCTATCCGCCTTATATTTGCATAATAAAAAGAAAATGCAAAATATAGTTTGAAAATAGATAGGGTTTTAGAGTTATGGGTCAGCTAGGGGTTTCGTGTTGCTTAATTTTAATATTAATTATTACTTTTGCATCGTCTTTGCTTTTTTTAGATTATTTAAAGAATTTTTTTTTTAAGACATTGCAGAACAATAATTATATCTCTTACTTTTGACACAATTTTATTAGTTTAGTTTTAAAAAATCTCTGTTCAATAACCCAAAATCCTTTTACTCACATCTCTACCTAGCTACCACCATTTTGTAAATCTTTAATCATTCTAATATGCTGATACAAAAAATTTAAAATAAAGATATTGTTTA
Organism: Pachliopta kotzebuea; assembly: GCA_018246255.1. NCBI lineage: Eukaryota > Metazoa > Arthropoda > Insecta > Lepidoptera > Papilionidae > Pachliopta > Pachliopta kotzebuea. The sequence continues at coordinate 3,117 of DWLS01002250.1, forward strand.
CACTAATAAATAAAATTTCACATTGCATTCCTTTATTTTCTATATACATTATTAAGTTGTAGCATCATTTCATTATACATCAAAATAACAATTTTTCTGTCTTTGGTAATAGAGACTTAGCATAAGAAAGTCGGAGTAAGGGATGAGAAGAGTATAGATTTTTTTCCATTGGTATTATAAGTCAGTATTCTACAAGCATTTGCACGCGAAGCAAAAAGTCCGTTAGTCGGCATATGGTCACCATTTCACTAATGACAGTCGAAAACCGCAATTTTGTATGGGATCGCACCCCGACGAGCAAGCTTGACCGCAACCAACGTGCCAATTAATAATTATCCATTATTATCTCAAAAAACACCCCGCACATCCATTTTTTAGGTTCACTTTGTTATAATTTAACATTGCGTGTAACATGCATGTTATTGTTAAAAATTCTAACTCAGATTGAGTCTAAACAATATCGGCTGAACATAAAGGAAGGAATTGAAAATCAAGAAAAAATTATTATGACTAATGACCATAACCGATAAGATTTGGAAAAGTATAAAAGTGACGCTATGATGGAACCTTGAAGACTTTTACTATGAGTCTCTGAAAGAGGTGTTGACATTAGCACCAAATATCATCGTATCTGATCCTTGTTAAGAAGAACCAGTTTACATCAAAGGTTTCGAAAATTTTTTTGGATATTAGAAGTAATAACCTCAAGTCACTGAGCATTGAATTTACGAACCTTAATTTTGGACTAGTCATGCCAGAATCAGGCGGAAGTTTGATCTTTTCTAAGTGCGTATACAACTTACCTAAGCACAGTTTAAGTTACAAGGATCTATGAGATTTGTGTCAGTTTTTCATCTGTAGTTTAACTTGACGCCTCTTTCCTTCTCAGATTTGCTTTTCTGTTTATTATTAGTATTAATACTGTACATAGGAGAGGCTAATAGCTATTTTACTGGAGATTTGGAGCCTTAATGCATTATTTCTTATATTTTAAGCACCAAAATCAATATTTACTTAATGTATTAAATTCTGTGAGTCGTTAATTATTTGAAAATAGAAAATGGTTGAATTGATGGAACAAATTTTACTACTATTGAGTCTAAAGCAATGTACTCCAAATGTGTTATTACGTTTTGTTCATATTAAAAAAAAAATAACTTCTGTAGTATTTTTAATATAGAACAATGAATTCTTATTCAGATTCAATAAAATTGTTCTGTTGTATTGTTTTATTGCGAAGTTTTATTATAATTACACATACGTAATAACTGCTTTCAATTGTCCTTTTTGACATATGATCGGTAACAGATGCGAAAACAATTATCGTTGTCTTAAAGAGAATAAAAAAGATGTAGCAATTTGTAGGGAACGAACTTGGCTGATGGCGTAACATAAAGCATACTTTGTAAACAAATGTCACAAGATAATTAAATAACGATGGCCAGTGTAATAATGATAAATGGGCAACGTGAACAACCTTTTTTATATTCTCGTGATAGAACATAGCTGATGAAATAGGTGTTCTTACAAAACAACATATTTTGAAAAGTCTGTCAGAAATTAATATAAAAAAACTTTTTGAACATTGCTGTGGTTCTGTAGATATAACAAGAACATATAATGGTGAAGTGAAGGAATACACAGTTATGATAATATTAGATATAATGCGCTATAATTGACAGTAAGTTTAAGAGAAGTGCTTCGAAATTGTTTTGAAGATCTAACAATTATTATTATCTTAAAATCTTAGTTTTTAATAAAATAAAAGACACTGATAATAAGTGTTTATGGATAAGAAACTGAGAGAGGACTGCCGCCGGAATTATTGATGATGATGACGATGAGATTAGAAACTTTTCAATGCTTTTTTTTTAACAGTAGCTCTCCGGTATAGAGAGTCCTGGCTTATTGTTGCTTTTTTCTTTCGTTTTTGCTTTCGATCATTTTCCCATTTCCTTCTTCCATGTAAGTTCTACTTTTCTATCTTTCTTCTTCTATTGTATAGTTTATCTGTTTAACCCCTTCTATATTTCACGCTGAACGAGGAAGGCCTCAGCGATTTTCTTTGTTCACAAAATCTTAGTAGTCTTCATCATCATCTGATAGTCCATTGCTCGATATAGGCTTCCCTCAATCGTGGGTGAATTAAGGTTTTCTCCCACCATGCTGGACTAATTCGGCTTAGTGGGGAACCATAGGATCGTTTGTTGATTAGTAGGGTTCACCACGAGCAGGTGAGGCTTAAGTCTCGTGAATTGTGGTGTCGGACCCCTTACCCTTACTAGTACTATTTACAGTTCCTTAATTTTACATATTTTATTTTCCAATGTTAGAAATTAATACAAGCTGCCTTCAAGTATGAGTAAAGCGATTGTGACAGCGGTTGAAAAAAAACTTGTGTTTCTCGAGTTAACAGATTTAAGAACATCGCAAATCATAACCACAAGATAATTACAAAGCAGTAACGTCGACATATTGCAAACGGGAGCAGTAACAGATTATTTTTCTATAACACACCATAATAATAATTGCTTACGAGAAACTACTGGAAACCTTTTTAAATCTTTAAGATTTACTGCATCAGAGTTCATTTTGGCCCGTATTAAAGTTTTTAAAGCACAAATTAAGTTGGTTGGTAAGTAAGATGCGGTTACAATAATCGGATGAAGGTTTTCGAGTCGTATATTTTTTGGTTCGTTGTTAAATTACGTACGCTACTTAGGGTCATTAGAGGGTAATTTGTGAGGAAGTGGTGGTGTTTCGTGATCATTGTATTGTTACATTTGGTACGGGCGAGGATCGGACGGTCCGTTTCATCTGTGACGAGTTGTCTTCACGCGATGGAGGATGTCTGCAGGCTTGCTTTATGAAGTAAATAGTACAAAATTTTGTTTGTGATCAGACAAGTTAGATCATGCTTATCGTTGATATACTGTTCACACTATTGATTACTAACAATATTCGTTACCAACTTAGATATTTGGAATTGCATGAAAAGTAGCTCGTATACCACCAGGTATCAGTTGGTCGTATATACTGTACTTTCGAAGAGGGTTGGGTTTGGTCCTTGTACATAAGTGAAGGAGAACATCATTAAGAAAAGCTGTCATTTTCTAAGAACAACAAAGAATAATGTCACTGGTGGTAGATCTCTGTTGCAAGTGGGCTCCAGAAGTCATGAGTGTTTCTGCCGCTAAACAGTTCTGTGTAAATTTTAATGTGCCCCTGATTGAAGAAGCTGTAATGTAGTGAAATTACAAGGGTAATGAGACTTAACACCTTATCTCTCAAGAGGACGAGCATAATGTGACGCTGCGTATACCATCTTAACCAGTGCCTCGTTTTTATGGGCAAGCCACTTATTATCAATTGAACGACTTGTTCGTTTTGTCAAATAAAAAAATGAGTTTGAGAACATGATCTACCAATCTGTTCTTGCCTAGTGTTGCGGATAGACTCTGTCCTTGTGAAAGCCGTAGTATCGAGAACGTCAAATGGTTTGTTTTGTATATTGATTAAAGTTTCAATGCATAGTTTGGTAAAGACTAGAAGTCGTGGTTGATGACGTCACTCGAAGAGATCATGTTTATCAGTGAAGTGATACAGGCTGATGATGATTAAGATGATGTAACGAAAGAAACTACATAAAATTGTACTTTGATCGAGTGATTTGTTGTTGAAGTAATAGCTTAACTGTTACTTTTACTCTAATAAAATCACGGCTATAATAGTATTTCACTATTATATGAGAATTGGAAATCTGCTGAAACATCCCGAAGTATTAGATTGCGTAAGCGATATAATTGAACAGCTCCACAAATATAGGATCTCCAAATATCATAACATATCATTAATGAATACAATCCGATAAACACAACAACAGTATAAATAAGCAAGCAATGAACTAATAAATACAAATGTTGGAATAATGTTAATGCACCGATGAATATGGATCTTAACGAGGATCCATACATCCCGGGGATAAACATCCCGTTAGTAAATCGCGTTTTTTCCTCATAATGAAGGCGAATCAACTTGATGAATCGAACGGTGGTCGAATGCCGAAAGCTGAAAATTCATACCCAAAATTATTAATGCGGTTAACCACTGTTTTATTGTTACGGCGATAAAGGTTAAAATTAACTGTTTGTTACAAGGTTCAAGTTTGCAGAGATTATTAAATAGACGCTGATTTTGTACGAACGTATCCAAAGCTTACGTAGGTTATGTATACATTCTATTGTATTTATTTATACCCCACCAAAGCGCATTGGGAAAGCGTAGTGGGAGATAGCCTAAAACCTCCCGTTATCAGGGGATGCCTATGTCCAACAGTGGACGTCTATTGACTGATGATTATTGTTTATTGGGTTGTAACGACGTCATTAAAACAGGAAATATATAGTTTTAATTAAATAATCAGTATATACTTAAAAAAACTATTTTCACTAAAAAAAAATTTATCTCTCTATTTGCTATTTATGTGGACGTCTATTAAAATTTCTGAAAAGAAAAATGTTGATGTACTGGTATTAATTTTATAGATTTTTTCTGTTTTTGCTTAGTTTAAAGATATACTTATAGTAGTGTTATTAAATAAATATAAGTAAGAGGCTAAGTATTAGTTGTTAAGTTATTAATGTCTTTTGTTTTTGTTAAATTATTCAGTTTGCAATAAAAAATACTTTCTCCTCATTTATCCACTGCTCTGGCCAAGTTTGTCTCGGCGGATGACATACAAAAATTTTACGTGCATTCATATATTATTGTATTACTATTTCCGTCCTAGGTAGATATTAAAATAAAAACAGATGTTGTTTAAAAAAAATAGATTTTCTATTTTTTTTATAGAGCTGTTACTTAAAGAAACAATAATAGAGTCGTGTATAGAATTAATGTTTGATGAATAAAGCATGGGGGGTAAACACAACATATGGTTAATAAAAGTGTCTCCTCTCACAAATTGTTATAACAATTGCTTAATAAATGGCGTAAGATACACAATGTTACAACGGCGGAGACGTTAACATAGTATATAAAAATTGATAAATCGTTTGATAAAGATAATATAGATCCTCGCGTAACGCGATAACAAAATGTAACCTAAATCTAGATGAGATATAGTTTTTATTTCGTATAACGAGGATATGGGGACATCGACATAACAATGGACTAGTAAATATGGTTAACACTACACATTTCTTTATTTTAGTGCCGATGAGACTAGCAAGGTGGACCTTTGTATTGTACTTGCTCATAACACGACAACAACGCACATTGCGCTCGTCGTCTTGATACATTGTTAAGTTAATACCACAGTAATTATACTGACAAACAGCACCCTTCAAACCGGAGCACATTTTGCACGTTACTACTTAGACATTGTCTCGTTATTCCTATTCGTTAGCTTTAAACACGCTTGCACTGGAACACAGTAATAATTATATATTACTGTTTACTTAGACTGACTATATTAGACGTAAATTTTTACTGGTGGCAAGTCTCTAGGTAGGTACCACAACAGCTCCTATAGCAGCCGACAAACGGTAATATGATTACATTACTATGTTTCCATTTGAAGGTAGTTGTTTCTAGAGAAATTACTGCGGTAACGAGACTTGACACTTTATGTTAAGGTGAGCGCAATGTGATATGTATACAATCTGAATCCAGATGAATGCTTTGCTCGTTTCGACGCATTGTTTTTTAATTAAATAGTTGAGCTAGTTAATATAGCAGATTAGTGCTAGTAATATAGTAGTTTGTATCATGTCTAGTAGTATCCGCTTTATGTCCTCGTCTGCCAGGCATAATGGTCCTTGCAAACAGTTCGGTTAGCGCACAAACAAACACAACGCCCGCGCCCGGGCCCCGCTCGCAAACTCAATAAGGGTTGATTCGACTGATTGCAATCAGCGCGGAATCGATGTACCATAAGTACGTGATACGAAAGTATGAATTGATTCCGTACTCGCGAGTATCAGTTTTAAATATACCGATTATTTGAACAGGGCTCCCGTGCTCAAGTTGAATCGGTTCGCGCGTACCGTTTTCCGATTTAAGGGGTGTAATCCCATACAACAACTCACTGGACCCAATCCATCCTCTACTACTCCTGGTGCACCCTGTTGATAAACGATCAAGGCTCTGGCTTCCCACTAACCCATACTGAGCCAGAGTGTAGGAAAGACGGCATTAATTTCTCTACTATTGGAGGAGGCTTATGTCCAGTAGTGGATCTCTATGAACTGATGAACGATTCATAAGGTTTAAACAGTTTTTTCTTCCTTGTATTCCAACCAACCCGCAATGGACCAGTGTGGTGGGAAATAGCCCAAATCCCCTCTTATGAATTCCTACATATATCGACCCCAAGTGCTCAGCGGTACCGGAAGGCTGGATGCAGACAGCGCAGGATCAATTGGATTGGAGATCTTTGGGGGATCCCTATGTCCAGTAGTGTACACGTAGTGTACATAACATCAACTAAAATTAAGTGCTTCAAGTCAAGTTTTAAATCGCGTAGCAATAAAACTTAAAAAAAAATTTGTGGTCCACTATTGAATTTAGTCTTCTTTAATAGATTGCAGTCATCTTCATTAATCTGTTTATTTTACATTTTTCTGTTGGTAACTTAACGCAGCAATAATTTTTGCTTAAACTTTACAATTAATTTTAACTGTATATCAAAATTGTAAAAATTTCCGTTGTAGTTCGTCCTTTTCTCTAATCTCCTAGGTCCTTCAAGAAAAGAGCTTCCTCCTTCAAGGTCGGGCACAGTCAAACCGTCGTGTATTGCGAGTCAGTTTCCATAATGTGAACTGTACGCTCGTTTGCTCACTTTCTCTATATAAAAGAAAATCTTCTCTCTTCTCTGTCTCAGTCTTCGTTCTTTTTTTTCTGCTGAAAAATATGATTATTACTGGTAGGATTGCATTCCGTAAAGAACTTTTGCTGTTATTTTTCCTCATTGCTTTAGTATACATAAAAATGTTCAACGCTAGAACGATTTCATAAATATTAATTTGTTCACATAATCATTTTCTGTGGAACATTATTGACTGAGTGATTGAATGAAATACTATTGGAAAACTTTGAGATACAATAAATTCATTCTGCGTATAATATATCTAGATTTAAAACGAAATCTGTAAGTACTACTAACTCTGGCGTCAGGACGTCTATCACTTCAGTCCTTGTGTGACCATCGATGCTGCACGCGAATTATTGGGATAATATTTAATTAACGCAATAAAATTCCATATAGTTAATGTTATTAAATATAGTTTCATTAAAAACTACTTTGTTCTTAAATAGCGATGTATTAACATTGGATAAGGTATCTGCTTGTCTGTTCACGTTATATTCATTATCCCAAAATTTGATTATACCACTGTCATTCTTACTATTTTTGAGATTATAAAATGTGTAAAAAGTTTATCTATTGTTTAAGTCATGAGATTTACTTTTGAAGTAATTGTCACTTGGTTCCCAAGATAAGTAAGCCAATAACTTGCTACTATCAAAGCTAGTTTAAATTAGATTTTGTTAGAATATAAATGTACGCGGAGTAGAAAACCATATGAGTATGAAGCAAAGACAAAAGATAGTTGAATCCCATAAAAAAGACATTTGTTCGCATGATTCACTCCCACATCTGGGAATTAAATGTTAAACGTATTACGTTTGACGTACATTGACCCAAATCGCTTCCGACCGGGCATGGAAAATATCACAGCAATTATTCAGATTTATAGCGCGCTTAATCGATGTAAATTCATAATGCATTCGTGTTGCAGGGTGTCGGCTCAGACCCCACCCAATACGACCACCACCACCACCACCGCCGCCACCAGTGGGACTGCGTTCCACTTTCGTGAGCGGAAAGACGCAAAAAAGTTCCTGTTCTCGGAACCTGCTGTGGGCGGTGGCGCGGACAGAGGCAACCTAAACTGGCTCCTATTTCTTTGAAAATAAGAGAGACCACGGGGTTTCCTTTTTCAGACTATAAAAGATTATATAAGGTGCTATGTACTCATTAACACGGCAGTTTAAGTTAGCGTATGTATGCGCGTAATGTTTTTAAATTAATGTTAACGGGCAGTTAGCGCGTTTCGACATAAAAATTCTCATTCTTAATGTCCTCCAGCATTCATCTTCTTATTTCTTTGATAAATAAGTTACGCTGATCCCGTCTGTAATGTAATTTAAGATATTTTTAATACCTTTAACCGCCAGCATGTACTCGGAATTATCACTGCATATTCATTATTTATTTTGATCACATTTGTAACTATTAATATTTATTACAAGAACCGCAATTGTCTTGTAAACTTATCAGTGGACATTCAAATGAAATTTCTGTTGATTACTTTACTTTTTTAAATGAAAAGCTCTTTCAAACGGTTTCCTGTCTTTTTCAAGTACAGAAGAGTATCAAAATTCTCAAAAAATTTATTGAGATATATACGTTCTACTTGGGATGAACTTTTTTACTTTTAGTGCGGTTGGGGAAGAAGAAATTCCCAAAATGTATTCTAAAGATAAGTACACGTTAGAGCATTATGAAGAAGGAGATAGAGAGATCAGGATCTCCTACGAAACGAACTGGTGTACCTCAATACCAACCCTTATCAGATCCTGTATATAAATAAATGGATCTCTTACCTTTACCCATGCCAATTAACTTTGTATAGTAAAAATATTTGTACAAGTATTGCTTGAGTAAGTAAACTAGGTAAACTTACACAATATACATAAAACTTTGCTACACATTGCTAATTTTTTAATATATCTAAACAATGCTACACAGAGACAGCTTATTTCTCCTGCAGCATGGTTTCTTCGAAGACATTAGAAGTAAATATTTCGTGGGACACTTTTTATCGCTCGATAATCACCAACCAAAACCTTTAAATCAAAACTAAACCTTTAATAGCACCTAAGAATGTTGGGGATGTGTTCAGATAGTGGTTTTGTAAGATTTAAGACTACCACAATTCCGGAAATACTCTAGTAATACTTTTATATACAAGTATGTATTTATTGCAAAAGATTACCTATGAATTAATACAGTATTTCATGAAAGAGATAACCTAGTCATGAACTCAAAGATGTGAAATTTTATTTAAGGAAATCGCTTTAAAACTTCTGTAAACTTTAAACATTACCTTGATAAGTAAAAATACATGTGTAAATAGAAATAAGTGTTAGTCTCAAGCGAAGACCGCAACGTGAATATCTACCTGCATATTTCGTATTAAAAGTCTGTGAAAATCGATATGACCCGCAAAAACACTTTTCTGTAAGAAAAACTATTACTACATTGCCTTTTCTCAATATAATGTAAAAATAGATATTAAACTATATTTATGAAATCATTTCATACAACATTCCGTAAAAAATACGTTAACTGACTGTGAATATGTCAGTTAACCAACGCCATTAACGTTGTTGTGTGCGATTAACTGCATTTCTGCACCAAAGCGGACATTTGCGACTTAGCCGGTTTTTTGCTAAAACACGCCGTATCTAGCCTGTGTGCTATATGGTTCCCTTTTTGGGGTATCTTATGGGTTTTCTACTTTTCTTATGTAACAGTTTATTCATACTCTTCAACGCTTACTGCCGAGGCGATGAGCACAATTTGGGGCAGTACAACATCAAATGAATGTTCTGCTTGTCTTCTTCCTTTGTCAAATAAAAATTGAAAATATTGAAACATCTTATTAGTATGTTTCAAAGCAACGAGTGCAAAGTAATAATGTTGAAAAATACTTGGCAGTCCTCAAATCTATATCTATTAGCGCTAGTTACACCATATTACATTCCTCATCGCCTAATCACACAAGATATTAAGTCTCATTACCTCAGTAATATCTAGTTACAGTGCTTTTCTATACAATAATATTTATACACTATTGTTGGGCTATTAAAATAGGAGCGGTGGTGTTACTTTACAGTCTGAAGAAATAAAGGCATAACACTAGTAGATAGTTTCCATTACAAAAAGGGAGGTTTGCGGTTACGGAAGTGTATAAATCAAAGTTTGTATGACGGGTAGGAGGTAGTTATGAAGTGAACACCTGTACGGCATGAGACGGCGGCTCGTACGCTGGCTGCGTTGAATAATTCAATAGAAACAAGCGAAGATACTTAGGGTGAAGTGGACAGGGAGCGCGGGTGTCTAGACCGATGTTTTTATTTGTAACAGTTCGAGGCCCTGTTTACATTGGCTTTTGGACAAACAACGCTGTAATAGATATTGTTTTACCGTCCCTTTAGTTTATTATTGATTTTGTTTGTTCTGATGGCACAGTGCGAGTGTTATAAGTTCAAGCAACGTTTATTTAATAAGAGTTGAAAAGCGAATCTATCTTATATCTCTTTTTATTATGTGATATGGATTAGGTTACGTAAAGAAGTAACTTACTATTTTCGTGAGCATTAGCAACACAGAATTTTCTGACGTCGTGATTATCCATGGGTAATGGTGAGCACATACTATTCTCGTTTAGACTTCCAGATAATGTCTATTGTTGAGCTAAGACTTCCCTGAAGGATATCCTCGCTAAATAGTCCTGTGCTGCCCACGTCCATTGGGTTCCCACGACGTTGGTCCACCTAGAGAGTAAGGCGGGGCTATTCTTACTCTTCTTTTTGTATTCTACTGGAAACTGTCTGTCCTTCTTGGAGCGAAGTACGCTATACTGACAAATTCCTAAAACTTCTGCGATGATCCAATTGTGTTGCTAAAAGGTAAGACTCAAAGGTTTGCATACATTCGCGACCTCGTCGAAGCTTGCCTTATAGAGCAAGTGCTTTAAACTAGATAAACCTTTACTTTTCTAGCAAAGCATGCCAAAATATATTGCAGTATATTGAACTCTAATATACTTATCTAGGAAATAAACTATACCAAATCCTTATCCTACAACTCTTCTGATTTTGGGCTCTGGATTGCAACAAAAAAATGGTGTAATGTAATAATATAAACTATGCGACTCCAACGCATTGAAGAAAAATGCATCACGGTCACCTTATCTCAGCTTTCTCATGTTGCCAACAGACTTGAAGACTTGAGCCACATAGTGCCAGCCTATAAATTGCTACTCTTTTGCGCCTTAATTATCTTGAGCATAGGCAGTTGCTTACTCCACTATAAAACCCTTCTTTCTTTCTACTCCAACGATCATCGTATATATAGTACTGATACTAAAAAAACCTCAAATAAAAAAGGTAAGCACTAATTGCGACAACATAACCTGACTGTTGATGCACGACGCGTAAAAACGCATCGAATAAATATGAGGCATTCAGACAGCAGTTAGTGTTCCCTCACCCAGGCCACTTACGGGGCTCGTTGCCCCCCCATGCGAATGAATAAACAAAACTCATAAACACTCTAGCCGCGACTTGGAACACATTATTGCGGGTCCAAATGAGCTCACACAGTTCTGATGTCCTTATACAAAAATCCATAGTTTTTTGAACAGACGCGAAGACTTGCGAATGTCACACGCAAACATTCATTAATGATACATAATATATAACTGCAGAAACTATCGCTATTTTTATATATCATATAATTAAGATGTTACGTTTGTTTAATAAGACGAATATCTTTGGTTTGAAGTTTCTCATATTGTAAACAGCTTTAACAATATTCCAATAGTATCCCAGTACTTTTGGGCAATAACGGTTTATCATCGACTCTATATTCAATGAAAATGTGCAATTGAGGAAAAAATTATCTCCACAACATATAGATCCTTATATTATGATCACCTCAAAATATTAGGAAGAAATAACCTTTTGATAGATCAGGTTGCAATCGTCAAACTACTACTATTTTATAAAAATCTATATTAATCTACATAAAATATAGTTTTATATATTTAGTTAGATTATAGTTTGGACGAGGTAATGATACGTGCAAAACATTCACCTGATGGTAAGTGATACGCTTGCTTATAACAATGTGGAGCTGGTTAAGATGACACTGAATCACTTTACGTACCTCATCTTGAGACATAATGTGTTAAGTCCCCAGTAATTTAACTAGCATACAACACCCATCAAACCAGACCACAGTAATATTTGCAGAGTACTGTCTGTCGGCTGCAATAGGTAGGTAGGGTCTCCGGTGGTACTTACCCAGACAGTTTCTAGTAAACTGGTATAACTATAAATAACCAGAGAATCTATTCATTTCAGGAATATCCTGTATTCATTTATCAATAAACAATAACAAATTTGTATTATTAAATATATATATTGTAAGATTTGTTAAGTTGGAGGCAAGAAGCTGCTTGAAGCAATGTTGTGAACTAAAGTTGTAACTAGACAGGTTTTATTTAAATTTAGGTAAAGCAGGAGCCGCTCAAGAATTCCTTCAAGTACCTTAAAAAGTATAATTGTGCTGGAGGAGAGTGTGTCTCTTTTAAGTTCTCGGTATAACATTAGCACGAATGTTCAAGTTAAATGCTGGTAAGAGAAAAACAGGCATATGGCTATGGAACGCGATGCACAGCATATGCACTAGGTTTTTATAGTTAACTGTTGTAAGAAAAATAGTTGAATAATGGTTACGGTTGCCATTAAAAACGTATATGGATAAATTAATGACACACCTACCAATGGGCCCAGCGTACTAGGATTTTTTTCTTTACATTTGGTATATGCGATTGACTACGATCATCTCCCGTGGTAATCGGTAATGATATCTTTGATAGTAAAGGTAAGTAGTTTAGTAGGAAATATGTTTATATATAATACATATATTATTATTAATAAATAATAACTCATACTGTTTCAAGTAGATTTACTTTTGATTTATCTGTGTACCTTTTATGTATTTTTTTAATAAAATATCAATATGACAATAACAATATCTAAGTTATAAACGCAATTAGTTCCATTTTGTGTTAAGGAGGATTTTCTTTAAGATAGACTTCATCTTAAAGGAAATTAAGGTAATTCAGGATTTTCTTTCACCAAAATTTCCATGGTTGCTTTCTGTGAATTTGAAGATCCTTGGAATTTTCTATGCTTATTACATTCCAGAGAGAGTCAAAATTCTGTATCACTAAATATATTAAGGCAAAAGAAAGCTTTTACTTATTATCACTAGACCATAGTGCTAAATGCATGGTTTATCATATTAATGTAACACTTATTAGGATAATATACTCTGCACCATATCTTGCACATTGTTTGAGTCATGAGAGTTTATTTTTCATTGTCCTAGTAATTACATTAGCAACAGTAATCTTTAAAATCGGAACAGTGATGTTTATGCATGATGAAATAGATGCTCCTTAGTTCACAAACTGCCTCCGGAATTATAGATCTACCTCCAGTTTTTTTTTGACTAGGCGACGAGACGAGTAAGACGTTCATCAGGTAAGTGATACGCCTGGCTATAACAATTTGGGGTTAGATTATTTTATAGCTACGCGATTTTATACATGTCTTGAAGCACGTGATTAGTCGGTGTTATACTAACTGCATATAAACTGAAAAATTCATTGGTGTAGGCCGGATTATGGCGTTGATTAAGGTTGCATACACAGCTTCACATTGCGCTCGTCACCTTGAGACAAGGTGTTAAATCTCATTCCGAGGAGGACGATGGCTGGACGTGGTCTCGTCGTGTTAGTGTATGTGCAGGTGTTGGGGCGTGCATGATTCAATCCCCGGGACGGGCTATGCCAGCTCAGCGTCACAGAGGCCGCGGTTGTGTTCCGAACGATGATTCCGTGACCTCTCCTAACGCTCAGGACGATCACTGTGGTGGGTTTAGCGCGTAAAAATCTTCACGACTTCCCCTCAGAAGGCAAGGCAAGGTATCTTTGAGAAGATTTCCCCCCGAAAAAAAAGGTGTTAAGTTTCGTTACCTCAGTAATTTCACTAGCATACAGCACTCTCCAAAGTAATGTTTGTCGGCTGCAACAGGAGCTGCTGTGGTACCTACTGTTATAATTTGCAAATTCCGTGTATTGTTAAACATAAATGTATGATGTTTATTAACAAGCACAATCAAAACTAATGAAGACAACACACCACCCGCATGCAGTTTGAAAAGAGTCTAACACATCACCGCGAAAACGTACAAAATGGCGCCCGTCAGTTGGCGCCAATTTAAACCGGGTTCTGTATCCTATCGCGCTTTGATCTCCGTCCCGCAGGAGTGTTTGCTCAGTGCCGCGTCTGTATGTTTGTCCTCGCGGTGAATGAAACCCAGTGAATGGGTTCTTTCAATAGAAGATTTATATCGGCGGATGAGACCGTCAACTATAGCGTCGCAATTTGTTAGTAGATACCGTGATAAACTGCGCCGGCAGTGGGGACGTGTCTCTTGTACTTCCACAGCCACCTTCTTGATCCGGCAGATATTATACACAGAAAATAAGCTGGAAACAAATACAGAACTTAGATTTCGCCGCATCGTTGAGAAGTTTTTTTTAAATAATTATCCCCACTTTAGGCAAGCATGTATTGTAGACGTTTATGGAATTTAACCTACAACTATTACATTCAATTACAGTTTTAAATACACATTCAAAATTAATACAAATACCTAGAATATTATAAATTATGAAGAACTGAAAGCATAAGAAGTAATATATACTGAAATAAAATTTTTTTTTGACTTTGTGCTGAATTTTTTAAAAACTTTACTCTCAAGTTATACAATAAAGAGTAAAGGTATTTAGTGATCCTTGTTTTAGCCTCTTTTACAGATCACAGTTTTAGTTTAGATTTAGGTTTAGATTTATCACTTTCTTATAAATATGATTATCATTAAATTAACTGACCCTCTAGCAAAAATATAATAATTAAAAAGTATTTCGAGTGATAAAGACAGGATAGTTTTTACTGGAATACATTAAAAGAAATCTTTGTCTAGCAATGGACGTTCATCGGTTGAAATGATGATGATGATGAATAAAGACTCAAAGTTCGTTTAGCTAGCCGTTTACCTAGTAACATGAGGGTATGGTTACATTACATGTATACTTTAGATAGTGATAAAGATTTTTCGAACTCGTCCAGTTAGAAACAAAACTCATTTATATAGACTAGATTTATTTAATTAGACTATATTTTCATTGCTATAGATTAGATTACAATATTGCTGTATTCCGGCCTTCAATATATAAAAGCTTCAGTACTCTAGACAAACACACTGAACTGTCCTCAACAAAATTATTTTATGCGATGAAATAAGCAAGGAGTTCACCTGATGGTTAAGATGGTATACACAGCAACACATTACGCTCGACGCCTTAAGGTATAATATGTTAAGTCTCGTTACCCCAGTAATTTCACTAGCATACAGCTCCGTTCAAACCGGAACACATTAATGTTTCCACAATACTACTTAGCGGTAGGAATAGGAGCTCATAGTTTCTTAACACAATGTGTAATTGAGATCAGGTGTATTATATTTTCTAGCTCGCGGAGTCCGGATCCGCGACCTCAGGGTCCGATGAAGCTTTCACGGCCATAATAGTGGCCGAAAGCA
>DWLS01002251.1:0-18645 GCA_018246255.1 Pachliopta kotzebuea
AAGTCAAGAATTTGTTCATCATTAAGTGAACCGGTTGTGACCACATCGTCGCCTTTATTTTCGTATCTTTGGAGATCTTTGTTAAAATTTTCTGTTATGTTAAACTGTTTTATTCATTCATTCAGTGGTAGATTGTCTTCATTATTAAATGCATCCGTTTCTACTGTTTGATCTTGATTTTCTGTTTGTTAATTTAAAAACATTTCTGCGTAAAAGAGAATGTCTGTTGCGCTATAAACAGTGTATCAATGTATGTGTTGTTAAGGTAAACCAATCAAATTGTGATATATTCTCTGTTATAGGGAATCTATCGTTATAAATAATAATGTTATAAAGAGTTTATACTGTATATATAAAGGTGCAAAGTATAATATATCTATAAATAACTTGGTTCTTGTTTGTGCGGCAGAAGACGGCCTTGCGGTCGACAACAGACATGTCCATTTACGAGATGTCACCAAGTTCTCTGTTGGAAAAAGAATGATCACCTCTTTGTACAGCTATAATACTAATATCTAGTAAGGTTATCTAACATTAAAAAAAAATCACCTTTTTGACAATAATTAATACTTTCATATAAAATTATGTCTCAAAACGACGGGCTAAAATTGGTATAACATCTTAACCACCAGCACGAGAAGTCGTTATAGCTTAATGGTTTTAACGCCTGCCTTCTACTCTGAAGGTAGTTGGTTCGAATCCGGCCTGCACCAATAGATTTTTCAATTTACGTCCAGTTAGTTTAACACTAACTAATATCACGTGCTTTAAACCATGTATCAAATCGCGTGGCTGTAAACCTTAAAAGAAAAACAAACCAGCGCTATGTTATGGACAAGCAGTATCACTTACTATCAGGTGATCATCGTCGTGTCGCTGGCGAATTAAAAAAATATTATATTTTCGTTTGAATGTGAATTTTATGATGTATTGCAAATGGGAATGTATTCAATAGTAACGATCTTCGTAAACGTGGGTTTGTGTGGGTCATAAAGAATAGACACAAAAACAATTTGTATATAGATCATTTGTTTATTATAAATCGTTCTTAAAGTGTAGGTAATAAGGTTCATTTTCGATTAAAGTAGTTTCTGTGGAAGTTTTGCGTAGGATTCGTATAATAAGCGAGGCCTAACCGTGAAATTATGCGGTTCAACAGTTAACTTATGTATTATAACATTGCCCAATGAACTTGTGAATGTCAACGTAAATGTTCATATCACATGTTTGATTTATTTATTACTCACAGCTTTTGATCATATATATGTATATCTAGATTATTAGAGGTCAAAACTCACGTTACTGGACATCCAATATCAGGTCAATCAGGTACACTGTTCAGTTTCAGTCACGAATGAAGACTGGTCTAGAATAGTCTAAGATCTAGAATGTGATCGATTTCGTCTAAATCAACTACTGAAGGATATTTCAAACATCATACTTCCCACAATTTTTGCTGGTGGTAGGTCTCTCACCGGAGACTGCCTTTGTAAGGACCACCGTATATTCTACCGTCAAACAGTAATGTGCAAACATTACTGTGTTCCGGTTTGAAGGGTGTTGTATGATAGTGAAATTAAGGGTGACGAGACGTAACACTTTATGTTTATAGACGAAGCGCAATGTGGTGGTATAAGATCTTAACCAGTGCCATGTTATAGGCAAACATGTCACTTACTATCAGGTGAACGCTTTGCTCATCTCGTAGGCTCGTCGAATAAAAAATAATTAATCACTTATTAAGTTATACGGTAGCTTTTGATGATTTTATAATCTCATAAAATTTTTGGAAAGCTCTAAAGGATATTACTTAAAAAGATAGCAATACAGAAAAGTCTAACACTAATACGTATTACAGGAATTAAAAATATATAGACTATATATCAAAAATAAGAAGAGTAAATAAACATACTAAACAAAAGTAAAAAAAAAAATGTTAGACAGTTTATGTATAATTTGGAACATTTACTTATTTGTCGGTTAAATTGGAAATAACTACCGTTAAATTGTAAACTGATCGTTAACTAATAATAACTAAGTAAAGGTCTTCGCAAACAGATGTAGCCTGATTTTGACCATTTACAGATTATAATAATTTATCGACGTTTCTCTTGAACACACACACAAACATAGATTTCCTTAACCAGTATAATATTATTATTAGTAGTAATTCTTTTTTAAAACAAAATTTGCATTCAAAAAGACATTGTTAGAGCTATTCTTGTCAAAATTGAACACTAAACAACTAACTACCATATACTAACGACTATAGACTAAACAAAATGCTATTTACTTTTTGTTAGACTTTCCACATTTACTTTCATTATTTTCCTTCTTTTTTTTCCTGTTTACTTTCTTCGTTTGTAGTTCTTCACTAATTAATATCAAAAATTTTTATTAATGTTTTATCTGCGCATACCAACATGTTATTAAGTTATATATGGAAACCTCTAATTAGCTTTACCTTTTAATATATTTATAGAAATTATTTTATATTGTATTGTTGGTTTTCTGAATAAATAAAAAAAATAAAATCGCTTAACAATATCATTTTGCGACGTTTCTAAATACGTACAACGTAGGTACAGTCAACCAGACCACTTGAAAATGTGATGAGCCATCAAGTGTCGACAGGGCCTGCCTTCGAAAACTACAATGTACTTTGGCCCCGAACATATACACAACATAGGACATACACACAAACACATAGACATACATACAAACACATAGACATACATACAAACACATATACACACATACAAACACACAGACTCAATTTGATCCGCGTAATTTCATACGGTCATATCAAAGTCTCTACTAGCAGTAACCATTGTTAATATTGAATTATTATCGCTGGAAACACTAATTCACTTTATTTAAAAATCTAGATTATATTAGTTATTACTTCAGTCCAATAAAGGCATAGACAATATCGGTTGAACCATTCTCATTGCCTGGAACAAGAAAATAATATACTAGTATTTCTAACACATTCATTTCAATTAAGGTTAATAAATTTGAATACCAAATGAAATATATATTTTTTTTATATATTTGCTACACGTTAACAGTTACTTATTTACTGTTAATTAATATCTTTTTAAATTGAGTATAACAACCTAAGAAACGTTGCCTAAAAACAAACATCAAGTATGTATACTTAGTAAGATGCGATGTACAATTAATCGGTATTTAATTATTGTAATAAAAAAAAAAGTATCTGTGTAAATAATAAGTGAGAACAGATAAGGATTTGAATATTTATCTCCATTTTGCCGCCGAATTTCAATTTGAAGAAAGCATAAATTATCTGTTATCAAAAACAGGTATTAACAGAAATTTGTTTATTACTTAAAGGTATAGAAAGTGCAGTCCGGGATAACTTTTATAGATATCCGTGTATGATATGAAGCCGGCTGGTTCATTACTAACTTCTGGTAAATTTTAAAGGTGTTACGTGGTAATTCTTATCGGTTACGATCAATTAAGTGAAATCCACAGGCTGCGGCGTGTACTCCCATCAGAGAGCGGGCGGTGGGGCCGCTCGCCATCAGTACCGCACCGCGAGCCGCGAAGCCTACACGGCGGGACGACTCCCAAACGCTTCTCATTTTTCCCGCGCATTTATTTAAAAAAAATATATATAATCTGTGCAACGTGTAAACTATAATCGATTCTCTGTATTATAAACTGTGACTTTTTTTTAATATAACACCGCGAGTATTTTATGAAAAATGTCAGCGGACGTTTTAAGTGACGATTTTAAATCGCGCCTGCATCTAAATACTAAAACTGTAGGCCAGGAGAGGATACGGAGGGCGAGGGAGAATAATGAGGATGTAGCTATACTGTCGATGTTCCTGCCGAACGCGACGGCGGAAAGGGAAAACAAGAAGTTCTGTTGCGCCCTTAGAGACAAATGCCTACAGGGAGATGCCAGGAAAACCGCTGCAGGTTGTTATTGAATTACTATGTTAAATCATTTCTTACTATCTACCACTATTTAGTTCTAAAACACATAAATTTATAAGGAACTTCGATTTTCCTAAAACCTAAGACATGTCTAGTAGTTTCTAGTTTCACATGTGCTATATTCCGATTTGTAGTGTTGTATGCTAGTAACATTACTAGGATAACGACACCTTACGCTTGAAGACGAAAAAGAAACTTATTTTCCTACACTTATTATAAATAAAATAGATTTCGGACAATTTTTTGATCTATAATGGGTTAGTAAATTAATTTTAAGAATAGCGTTAATAACATTACTTTTTGTTTATCTGTTCTTTATCAGCCGATAAATGTCCACTGCTGGATATAGGCTCAATAATGGGGAGATTTGGGGTATTTTCCATCACGCTGGCCCAATTCAGGTTGTCTATATATTGTTAATTAAAAGCTTTAAAATGTACCGTAACTACGAATATCGGGAGTTCCGTAAATTTTACACGAGAATAATTCAAAAGCAATTAGTGCTGTTTCGGAAATCCGCGAACGAGTTTGTTATTGCGAATGGCTGTTTAATCGGTTAGGAGCCATAATTGGAATGTCGATACTACTTTAACATCTCCGACTAGTTTTACCGACAAATGTTTCATGAAAATAAATCCAGTAGCATCTGAACACTATCCTAAATTCTTTAACCTCTTAAATCCCAATTTATGAATAACTAGTAGTTGGCCGTTGCATTCGCAATTAAAGGTTTTATATCAATTAAATGTTTAATATGACAATAATAATATCATAAACAGAGACGATATCCCATTTTGCACGGACGCACGCCAAGATAGGAAAGATATTAGGAGGATTTTTTTTAGCAAATTGAACATATTTAATTTTACTGTAATATCGCGATGAATACATTTATTCTATAAACATAATCAAAAAAAAATTATTCAGAAAATAAATCAATACAAGATTGATTAAGATAATTCCAACGACGAGTCAGGCTCGTCATCTGTAACTATTTATGTATACTGATAACGAGTCTCGTCAAATTACCCAAAGGGTTAAAAAGCATATTACAACATTATTACCTAATTAAGTCATTTAAATCATTGAAAATAACTTGAAATACTTATTCAATAAGCAGTTTACAATATAAATTATACTGTTTCTCTTTTCATAGCCACTATTCCTACGGTGGTGGTGTCAGCTTTCAAAAATCTTTTTCCTCCGTTTCGCTCTGTCCTCAATATCTTCATGAGTCACTTAATATTCTAGCATACCTTTTGACACTACATTATTCCACCTTTTGGGTCTTATACTATCTAAGCAGCGCTGCAGTGCCAAATTGCCAAGGTAGTCAGAAGACCTTCTTTTTAATTGGCTATACCACTACAACGTATTCCCTTTGCTTTTTGTTGGCGATTTCGATGAAATCTGTCATTAATTCATAATTTCAAAGTAATTGTACAAAGTACTCTTTGGATGTCAATTCATTAAAGTCTACCATCGCTTCCAAATATTCGATTGTCAAAGAAGGAAAAGCACAATTAACTGATTACAATGCAGATTCCACTAAAATTCCAAATTTTTCAAAAATTTCAAAGTATTTTTTTACATTATCGTTATTTATAGCCATAGTCATATTATAATCTACAATCGATGCTTTGGCTTCCCACCACATTGGGCCAGCGTGGTGGGAGATCATCTAAATCCCACCATTATTTCCAACGATGAATGTATATCGGTTGATGATGATAGCTTACCGGGCAAAGACATTTTGTAATAACTTTAATATTAATAGGAACGCTAACGTAAGGTGGCTGTGTCGAGGACCTCGCGTACTTGAGATCACATCGCAATAAGAATTACTTAATTAGCAAACTGAGATATATTTCGCAAATTTTTGGATAGTCCAGATAATTATTTGAAAATAAATTCTGAATAACGGAACTCCTATTATTAATATCTACAATCTTTCCATGTATATAGATATAAACAGAAAAAAGTTTTTTTTCCAAAGCTGGACATGTTACTAGTAAAACAATTAAATGAGTTTCTTCCGATTGAAGGTCATATTACGAATTTTGGGCGAGTCCAAATTCATTAGCAAAACAAATATTCCTACGCCATGCGTGTCTTATCACCGGTAATGGACCTCAAATATTTGCGTGTTTATTTAACACTGATTGCTTGTCCCTTTGTCTAGATTACATCTAAACTTTTTATTTCTTTCTTATATAGAAGGAGGCAGAGTACAATCTTGAGTAGTCACTGCTGTTTAGATTCATACGCGAATGTACACTGGTCTAGAATAATCTAAGATCTAGACTGTGATGTAGCTTTAATTATAACTGGATCTTCAATCTCGACTTAATCAGCAGCAGTAGAATATTTTAGATTTTCAACATCCTACTTCCTACAACCTTCGCTGGTAGTCTCTGTTGCTGAAGACAGTTTAGGTAGATACTACCGCAGTTCCTATTTCTGCCGCCTAACAGTACTGTGCAGATATTACTGTGTTTGAATTTGAAAGGCTATAAGCTGGTGAAATTACTGGGGTAACGAGACAACACCCTGTCTCCAAACAACGAGCTCAATCTGGTGCTGTGTATACCATCTTAGACGATTTCCGGAAACGGAGACCTACCACCATTAAATACTACTACATCCTTTGGTTGAGATGGCGTTACAACATTTACCATCAGGTAAACTTTCTGCTTTCATTTCCTTGTCAGATCTTGCTTATAAATGTCAGTAATCAGATCCCTTATCGTCATTACTAAATTTTTATCACATATCAGTTATACTATGTTGAGTATGTGGTCAGTGACGTCACAGTCATACAAAGTTACCCCGGCTGCGGCCCGCCTTGACATGCTTATGAGGTAAAGTGCCGATTTAATAAAGTAATAAAGTTATTAATTTATACTTAAACTTCAAACACAATTTGAATTTTGGACTACTTGAATAATGAGTTTTTATATTTTTACTAAACGTAGTGCTGAAGAATATCCCTCTAGGTATACCGACGATCTGATGAAGGTCAAGGATGCTGACAGCGCAGGACCTGATAGGATAGATCTTTGGGGAAAACCTATGTCCAGCAGTGGGTTATCAGCTAATGATGTATTACAAAAAGATTACAATATATGTAGGCATCTGCAGTAAATTGCAGATTGTGTTAGAAACATATAATCTATAGATATATCACTGTATATACAGTGATGTCGTCTCGACGCCGGATATATTAGAAACCGAAAATTGCCTATTGAGAAATTTTACGGTGAAATTGTTAAAGAGGAGACAGGGGAAATTGATAAATATATCTTCAAGTAGACCATCAGTGATCTATAGATCCTCAATAATGAAAAGGTGTTAAAAGAATAGTATAATTTAGTAGTGGTAGGTCTCTATAGACTGTAGTTGCTCCTATAGCAGCTAACAAATAGTAAATTGCAAACTTAACTGTGTTCCAGTTTGAAATGTGATGTCCTAGTAAAATTACTGGAGTAACGAGACTAACGTCTCAAGACGACGAGCGTAATGTGCTGTGTTTAAGTCTGAAACCATTACCTTTATTTGCACCTGGTTATATTAATCGTATGTTATAAACTTGCGTCAATCTAAGTTTAAACCGTGCAACCACTTGTTCAATTATTACAGCAATTTGTTTAATGACGTTACCAAATAAATGTTGCCAGTGTAAATATACTAACCTAACAAAATTATTAAACATATTTACATCATCATCGTTAGCAGTAGACGTCCACTACTGGACGTAGCCATCCCACAATAGTGGGAGGAGTTGGCCATCTCCCACTAAAGACAATTATTGATATGATTCTTACAGATACAAGCAATTATTTTTAACTCGTTCATTATAACTTTAACACTAAAATTATCTTACTGTCGAGTAGTAAGATCCTTAAACGGTGGCTTAAGATTCCGTTGATATAGTGTGAACGTCACCAGTAGTCCATAACCAGCTTTCTATCATTTATTCATTTTTAATAATCAGTAAATTTATCTAACTGTGGAGTAGTAAAATTCTTAAATGGTAGCTTCAGCTTCCGATGACATTACGAAGGTCACCTGAAGTTCACAATCAGCACATATTAAACCGGATGTTGGAAATGAACTGAAAAATTAAAAATACTTAGTTTTTTTTTAATTATGACTCATAAATCTAGATCAGATTTTAAAATAATTACTAGATTTTAAAATGAATACTAAAACTATTTTAATCTAGATTTTCTGAAACCAAATATTTGTATATGATTGCATCCAAATGTTCCTTGGCATTACCTATTGCCTTAAAGCTTACTATTAATAGAATTATGACTATTTACTAGTAACCAAATTTACTAGTAAATTAATATATTTATAAATAACTTAGTACTTAAATATATAAGTATTATTACTTAGATATTAAGTTGAAAATCATAGCAGTTGGTAGGCAGATATTTGATCTTAGGTCTCAAGGTGAGGAAACGAGATGATCTAATCCTTTTTATATACTGATATGGTACTAAATGGTTATATCTGATGGTCATTGAACATTTCCATATAACTTAAAACACACTATTTACTTATTCGACGAGATGAAGAGAAAGGCGTTCACCTGATAGTAAGTGATACGCTTGCCTATAAAAACGTAGCTCTAGTAAAGGTGGTATAGCACCATTTTCTAGCGCTTTGAGAGGTGTTAAGTCTCGTTACCCCAGTAATTTCAGTAACTACAACATCTTTCAAATCAGAACACAGTAATGTTAGAATAATACTGTTTAGTGGTTAGAATAGGAGCTGTGGTTATACTTAGACGGTCTCTGGTAACAGAGACCTACCACCAGTAAAATGTCTAGTTAGATACGACTTCATCTCCTTTTTTCAAATATTATTGTTTAACTGTGTTTAAGGGCGTTGTAAGCTAGTAAAATTACTGGGGTAACGAGAATTAATATCCTGTCAAAAGACAGGTATAATTAGGCGTTGTGTATATCATCCTATCACAAAGTTAGAAGTCGTGATAGCCTAGTTTGAACGACAGCCTTCCACTCCGGAAATATCGGGTTCGAATCTGACCTGAACCAATGAATTTTTCAATTTACATACATTTATTATAACAACTAATATCACATGCTTTAAGATATGTATCAAATCGAGTTGCTATAAACATTAAGAAGAAACTATCGCTATGTTATAGTCACGTTAGTTCTCGAATGTTCTTTTTCAACGTCAACATTCGAACTCTTTATTCAATCTCCTTACATCAGTCAAATAAGTATTGGAGTCGATCAATTGTTGGCAATCGCACCAGTAGCGCCATCTGCAAATATAATTGGAACTAAACTGTTGTTAATTGCGCCCTCTGTGAAGCGAATAGGAACTAAAAGGCTTGAAGAAAGCAACTAATCAACGGGCAATGATTACTGACCAATCAGAAAGAGACTAGTTCCCGCCAAAATTGGGATGTAAATGGAGCCAACAAATGCGACTGAGTATTCATTCTACTTCGAGTCTCTTGTGTTCAGTTGCAAAGTTGTATATACAATGAATCTTACTATTGATTTACTGTAGGTACAGTAATAAAATGTATTAAGTGTGGGTAGTTGATCGATAGTGGTTTGACATATTTAGTAGATACAGTCGTCAGTCGCGAGTGGGCGGCTGTCGTTGATACACGTATATAATTCAATATTTAACCGCCTTTCACCTGATCTTGAGACGCTACAGTTAAAACTGTAATAGTAGTCTTAACTGTAGCATTTTTTTAATTGGTGATACGAGCAAGGCATTAGTGATGGTAAGTGAAACTTAGCCATCTGTCGCTGGTATGTTAAGGATACCCTGTCGTGACCTCCAAAAGAATGAATGCATTACATATATAGTAACCGAATATCCTATTCATGCCAAAGAAAGGTATGAGAAATAGAAATCAGTGAAAAATAACAAGTAATTATATTAATCTGTTAATTAGTAATAACTAGGAAAGTCTATGGTAAAAATAAATAACAAATGAGTAAGATTTAAATATATAATCTCAGCGTAGATATAGTATGAAGTTAAATTGTAAATAGATATAGAAATAGACTTAAAAACAGAAATAGAATTAAACAATAATATATAGCTGGAAATTAAAGCAAATACGGATCCAGATTTACGGCATGAGGGGAAAATACTATAATTGTTAAAAATAAAATACTATATTAATAAAATAAAAAGGGGGGCACTAGTTTAGATTTACATACAATACTTCATATCACTTTTCACATTGAGACGTTAGATGTTAAGTCTCGCTACCTCAGTAATTTCACTAGCAAACAACACTTTCAAACTACAACACAGTAATATTTACATATTACTATTTCACTGTGATTAATAGCTGTGGTACCTAAGTCTCCGGCAACGGAGATTTACCACCAGTAAAACTAACTTAACTTACTACCTATACGAAATTAACTTTACTACTAAATTTACTTTTACAATATGTATTGGTGGTATTTCGTCTTCGTTGCTAACGACTCCAACTCCTATTTCTTCCGCCAAACTGTAATGCAAACATTACCGTGAATTTGAAGAGTGCTGTATGCTAGTAAAATTACTGCAGTAACGAGACTTAACAACTTATATCTCAAGGTGAAGAGCAATGCAGTGTATATCATCATAATCAGCGGCACGTTATACGCAAGTTACCAGCAGGTGAATTGATCGTTTTGTTGAATAAAAAAAAATTAGTAATAACTTGAACTGTGTGTTGATGTACGTATATGGGTATACGTGATTCGTAAGGCTATAGCTTTTAAGGCTAATCACTCGTGATAAGGAGGCAGAGGTTGAGGTGAGCTGCTCGCCATCTGTTCGGGCAACCTTTACAGTCACACAGACCAGCTGGTACTGTACCAGAATGATTTAACAGTTAGTGCAGATAAAATAAATAAAAAATGTGTCTCAAAATACAGTGAATAAACTCTTTATAACATAGAAAAGATCACAATTTAGTTGGTTTACCTTAACAACACATACATTGATACACTCTTTATAGCGCAACAGACATTCTCTATTACAAAGCATTGTTTTTATATTTACACACAGAAAATCAACATCAAACACTAGAAACGTATCCATTTAATAATGAAGACAATTTACCACTGAATGAATTAATAAAACAGTTCAACGTACCAGAAAATTTTAACGAAGATCTCCAAAGATGCGAAAATATAGGCCACGAAGTGGCCACAACCGGTTCACTTAATGACAAACAAATTCTAAACTTAGTGCCGAAAAGTAAAGAAAAACCGAATGAAGACGAAGGAGATGATTCTGAACCAACACTAAATATTCAACAACCGTTTGATGGCACTAAGTTAATAGAAAATTGTTTATTGTTTATTGAAGAAGATTCCATCACATATCAAGAGATGGATATATATATATATAAGAAAATACAAAACGAGTACTGGCAAAGCAAAAAATGTTAGACAACTGACTCTATGTATATATTAATTTCATCAATAATATAAATACATTAAAGATTATTGTTAATTCTGTTATATATCTTCACTCCATATAACGTTAACTCTATATAACGATAACAAAATGCTCGCTCCCTTGAGTTTCGTTATAGTTTACACTGTAATTTTGAAAGTAATGAAAAACTCTCTCATAAAGTTTATATACCATGTTTCTCATATCATCATCAGCTGATAGACATCCACTGCTGCTAGCCTCCACCAGTAATGGAAGGATTTACTTTTTTGCCCACTACTGGCCCAATGTAGGGATCCAGTCTCGTTTATTAAGCAGGGTGCACCACAAGCAGGTGAGGTTACCTTGTATCCCGTGAGTTGTTATAGACCCCTTACACCACTTTATAGTTACAAGGTTCTTTACTAGTCTCGTCGTCACGTCGAATAAGAAAAACTTTAAATTATAATTAAAAGAAAATAAACAAAATAAACTATCGAGAAACTAATAAAAAAATAATCTCAAGTCGCGGAATTTTTCCGATAAAAGTATGTAGATATGAAAACAATGCGATACTAATTTTCGTTATCGGTCTTACTGCGCAATAGTCATACAACGCTCGTTGCTTCATTCGTCTTAAAAAAGTATAGACTTCTCGATACACAAACATATTTCTGCGGTCCTCTGTTATGAATCATCACAGTAAGATAATTTATCTATGTGGAAAACGTTTCTGACTACACACGAGTAATGCACGGCGGAGACGAATGCATTAACAAACGAATGTAATACATTAATAAACATGTGAACTAGTTCATGCGGAATCTTACTACGTATTGACTAACATCAGTAAATATTTTATCGTTACATTCTTTTTTATATCGCTCTTGTGTGTTTGTGGTTACTTCAAATGTTGGTGGCAAACTTCACAACGCAACTACACCTGATGATCGCCTTCTTTGTACATTGATGTAGTGATGATAAGCCATTTGCAGCATCTTTCATCTGGTCAGTCCACATCAGAAGCGATCTTCCCTGGTTTGATATCCTCAACCTTTCCCTGGGGTTTAAGTCCTCAATAGCCACGTCTCTCCGACAGCCTACGAGACTAAAAGACTACCAAAGATGAACGCTGATTGAACGATACTCGAAGTATAGACTCGTTGGTATTCAGTCCACGATACTCAGAGAATTATCCTCCAGCATATCTCTAAGTCGTCTGTCTTCTCTACTTCCACCATGGTCCCTTCTGCAGCGTATATAGGAAATATGAGTACCAGAACTATCTGGAATTTTGCGACTCTATATATTACCATTCCTCCAAATTTCCTTAACACTAAGATTTACCAGACCAGTCAAATTGTCTGGTCTTGCAAGTTCAATATGAAATTATTTCTATAGGAAATATTCGTCTTTTTGTAATGATATCATCACATTTGTGGCTTTAACTAAAAAAATAATTATATGAACGGTATATATTCATAACAAATATATTAGGTTTTAGTTGAAATTGGTATAGTTAAACAGCTGGTAAATCTAGTGCTAACTTCTTCACTGCAGATTAAGAAATTGCATCCTGACATGATTACTGCACAGTCATAAAAAAAGTTGTGATCTTTCCTATCTTTGGAGAAATTCTTTCGTGCAGAAGGATATATACATTTATATTGAATACCTATACAAAAACTCATGAGATCTAAGCCAACTTCACCTGCTCGTTATGCATCTTGGCTATCAATTAGGCTTTGACTCGCCTGATCCGAATTGGGTCAATGCGGTAGGAGACGGTCCAAATTCCTCCAACATTCGGGGAGACTTACTATAGGAGCTGGATAGCTGTGAACGTCTTTCGGCTGATGAATAAGATGGAGATAGTTAAACAGTCCAGTGCTGGTTTAGTCTTCCCCAAAGACTTCATAGAAACCATACACGGATGTGGTATGCTGTGTATATAGACGCTGAGTGTATTACGTAAGCGACGGAAACACCAGCAACGGTTAATGCCGGTAGACCTGGGTGGACCGGTGTACCACCCACACGGTCTGACATCACCCCGACCCACCGGTACCGTTGACCTGACCTTCGGAACATGTTCAGTTATAATTTGATGATGAAATGTATTATGGAAACTGTTTACAAACTGATTAAGCGATTCGTCGCAAGTTCGGTTCCGGAGACATAAGCTGTGATTGCTGGTAAGGTTTTATGGAAACCTTTAGTTGTATATCACAAATCTAATACAGAAGATGATATACAAGAACCAGGCTATATCCTCACAATAGGTTATGAAAAAAGAAATAATTGAAGAGCAACAGCAGTTAATTAATTTTTTTTTCTATGGAAATAGTTTTTTATTCGAATTAAAAAGTATTTCTGTGAGACTACATTTCTTATAGTTTCTCAAAAGACATTAGTTTGATGTGACGCTATTGACAGCAATGGTGACCAACATTCCGATGATTTATGGATGACGTATTGTCATTTTTTCATCTTCTAACCCAGCTGTGATGTAAGATTATTACTAAACCTAACCTTTTTTAATTACTGGAAGGGAGTTTCAACGGCTGTTACTCGTATCTAGAACAGTCTTTGCAAAGGAGAGGCAAATTTGTCATTTAGCAATCAGCAAATTTTAAAAAAAATCAAATAATTTATTGCATCTTTTATTTATTTTTGGGGGGCATTGGATAAAAATTGTAAGAGACAAGAGGATATAGAAAAATTTATTACTCCAAATTGGGAAATGGACCACAAAAATAAGGAAACATTAATTAAGACCATTATAAATATTATATTCATATACATTATAGTACTAGAATAGGAGCATTACTAATACGTAGTATGTTATCACCTCGATATGTTTTGGCTCGGTAAGCAATCTCACAAGTTGGTGGTAGATTTCCGTAACCGGAGACAGTCTTGGAAGGTACTGCTCCTATTTCTACCGTTAAATGGTAATATGCAAATGTTACTGTGTTCCCGTTTGAAGGGTGCATGCTAGTGAAATTACTGGAGTAACGAGACTCCTTCGCTTCTTCACCTACGAGACTCATCTTACGTCTCAAGGTGACGCCCGCATTGCGGTGATGTATAACCATCTTAACCAGAGGCGTGATTAGCAAGCGTATCACTTACTATCAAGTGAACGCCTTGCTTGTCTCGTTGGTTGAAAAAAATTGACCATACTTTACTATGAAACCGCTTCTTCATCAGTGACAAAAGACAATTAAGTTGGAAAGTTTCCCAACATTATACTTCCTTTATTACTACTCTCTTTAGCCTCGTGAATGAATTTCTCTATAGTTTTTTTTATATCTTCACAGAAATTGGGTTCATCGACCCAACACGTGAACATATAGCATATGTCACATATAAAAATCGACGCGATCCCGTCACGCGATGTGTAAGGAAACGTTAAGCTCCAAGTTTCCCCATTAAACTTTAATGGCTTCTCGTAAAACATTTGTTTGTTTTGTTAATATAGAGCTTAAAGCACCAAAATTGACTTTCTTAATATACATTTTTGTATACATAATACAGTATAATACATTTATACATATTCAAAAGTTCATATCCGAAGTTTACGTTTAGTTTTGTATGAACGAATATAACCTAAAATTTTTCACCAGTTTCTCATCTTTATTAATGTAATGAAATCATCATTATTTAACAACTAATATTTTCTTGATGCTAAGGTTAATGCTTGGCCATAATCTCCACGTGGTGGTAAGTGGTGATGTGGTCTGTGGTGGTAAAGAGCATTAACTTAGTAGATGCCTATTCAATTTTAATTTGAAGCTCGATTCCAGGTTCATATGTTATAGTTTAGTACAATGTAGTAGTGTATCTTTAGCATCGCATTTTTACGTATCACTTATTATTAAGTGAACGTCTTAATTCATCACTACAATCCATCAAATGAGGAACTTGAGTAGTATTAATATATAATCATTTTAATTCTCACACTTACATACAAACACTAGTATAATACCAACAATTAAAATGTACTTTTCTCTGTATGTACTTTCTATTGTACTTACGAACACTTTCACTTGATCGTATTACATCCGCTCGCCGCTATTGTTTAATTCGTTTCAAATGTGTTTAACTTTAAAACCATTTATATAGTATTATATTAGAGGTCTGAGTGAAAGTACCTCTCGATCGCAGACAGACGGACCCGCCCGCCGGGGTCCGCTTTCTAAAGCACTCCAGCAATCTGCGATGTTGTATAATTAAGAGGCCCTGCCTTCATACAGGTTGGGCTTTATAGATCAAGCATTTCGTAGATTAAGACCCGTTGATCTTCAGCGGATAGACGTCCGGTCCAGTCGTCTGAGGTCAGGTCTACCAATTAGACCGGAAAGGATGACGCTCGTATTCATCAGGTAATAGACGGGGATTTAGGGAGCCAGAGCCTCGTTTAGCAGGGTGTACCATGAACAGGGGAGGTTGGCTTGGGTCTCGTAAAATAAAAACGTACTCAAGGGTTTCTATGCCTCTATAACTTTAATACAAGAGAAGAATTCGTTGACATGATATCCACCATCTCATTTCGCTGGTGTGTTGGATAACTGGTCTATGTTCTCTTCTTGGGTGAGAATGTTTCGATTCCCAACAGTGGGAATATAAAGAGCTATGTATTGGAGCTTTAATATATTAAACAATTTTAAAGCTCCAATACATATCTCTCTTAAACAAATCGTGTGTTGGTTTGATTTGATATTTATTTCAACGTATCTTCATTCAAAGAGTAATTAAAAACGGTGAATAAAAAAAAATTTAATACGTAAGTTGATGGTGAAAAGACTGCAATCGTTTTGTGAATATTTTTTTTTTAAATCATGAATGAAACGCAGGCAGCCGTACAACCCCTGCGTACCTACCGTCCACCACCCCTTGCAAAAGTTGTATGCATGCAGTTTTATAAAGTTCTTTGATTGCGATGCGTTTGACTTTTTTTTTTTAATTTACTTTCCCACTTTCTGTTTACATTTGTAACTTTTATTTTATTCGACGAGACTTGATGGTGAGTGATACATTCGCCCTTACTTTAAGATGGTACACACAGCACGATATAACCCTCGTCAAAGACTTAAATCGTTACCTCAATAATTTGAGCATACAGCTTTCACACTGTAACACAGATATGTTTACAACATTACTATTTGGCAGTAGAAATACCTACTACCAGTATCTACTTTAACGGTTTCCGTCAAAAGAGACCTACCAGTGAATGATTTACGGTTATTTATTACCAGCGTCTTCTACATGAAACTGCTGACAGAAGGTATTGATCGATAGAGATCGATTATTTAATTTTAAAACCATCGAATTTGGAGCTGATGCCGCGATACATCCGAGCAATGAACCTTGGGCGGGGGATCGCGTGAACAATACAAATATCGCCGCATGCAACTGGCATAAAGGCTTCGAAGGACGCGGAACCCATACCCGATCTATACGACATCGCTGCAATACACCGATATCACCTATGTTCCCACTGCTGGGACTGGAATCCACTGGGCTTGATTAGGTTCTTCCGGAATCGGTAAAGCACCTTCACCTGTGCTGCAGGCGTCTATAGGCTAAAGTAACTGTTTACCATCAACTTGGCCGTATGCCTGTTTGCTACCTCAGTGATATAAAAAAATCATCTCACAATAGAGTAAATCTCAGTGTTTATATTATGGGATGTAAAGGATCCCACACAATAACCCACGATGCCCAAATCAACGTCACATGCTCGCGTTGCGTCATACTAATCAACAAACGAGACTCGCTCCGAACTCCGTATTGGGCCAGCGTGCTGAAAAACGGCCCAAATACCTTTATTATTGACGGAGTCCTATAAGCTGATGGAGACGAGCGTCATCCTTTCCAGTCTAATTGGCAGACCTGACCCTGACCTCAGCGGCCCGACAACTGGACCCGGCCGATTTAATTATGAATTAAACGTTTTCTCCTCACACAATTAACTTCATCATTACGTTAATTTCATTTCATCAATTCGTCATGAGGAATAAAAAAAAATAGATGCAAATTTCTTATCAAATTTTCAACAGTTTATATCAAAAAAGTTCAAGGCCTTTATCGTCTGACAATGAAGTTGATCAAAGATGCTAATGTTAAAGGGATACCTTTAAGCTTTTTTCTTCTAAGAAATCAATGTTGATAAATGAACATCTATTTACTACTGTAATGTAGTAAATTTACTGGAACATAGTGTAAATTATCAGAACGTTCTCGACCTTGGGCGGAGTCAGGCCAGGGTCTAATGACCGCTGCTAATCAACCAGATTCGTTTACCTAGTGACTCATTTCTCGTACATTATCTCCTTAGGAATTGTTATGAAAACAAAATCTTTGTTGTAAAGCTTGATAAGTTGACAAAGATACCAAAATAATTTGATTTATACTTTTATGAGATTTTTTAAGGGTAACTGTTCGTTACAGGCACGAAGAAGATGGAGTACAAGACCAGGCAGTGGCACGAGAAGTGTTTCTGCTGCGTCGTGTGCAAGAACCCGATCGGCACCAAGAGTTTCATACCGCGGGAGCAGGAGATATACTGCGCCGGTTGCTACGAGGACAAGTTCGCCACGCGCTGTGTTAAATGCAACAAGGTAACCTTCCACATATACCAACTAACCCATGAAGTCCAGGTCTTCACAGGATTTCGTCCAGATTAATCACCACGGTCATAAATTCGAATCGATATCATATGAAAGCTGTGAACACATAAGTGACGTTCCTAGGGACAGGGTAATGTTTGACTGCTGCGAGCTGTTGATGATAATGATGAAGATGATAATGAAGATGATGATGATGATGATCATACTGCTTTCCTTATGTTCTGTGAGAATGAAACCCGAGCTTACTTCGACGTATACATGCCTGATATACTAAGCTATCAAATCTTTTGCAAACGTAGTCCCTACTGAGAATTTAAACTACTGCCTCCTGTACTGCTTATCAGGATTATGTGTCAGTGCTCTGTTGTTGACCTGACCCACCTATTCTTTCCGCAGATTATCACCCAGGGTGGAGTGACGTACAAGAACGAGCCGTGGCACCGCGAGTGCTTCACTTGCACGCACTGCGACACCTCGCTCGCCGGCCAGCGCTTCACGTCCCGCGACGACAAGCCTTACTGCGCGGAGTGCTTCGGCGAGCTGTTCGCCAAGCGGTGCACCTCCTGCACCAAGCCGATCACCGGTAACCACCCACTCC
>DWLS01002252.1:0-18643 GCA_018246255.1 Pachliopta kotzebuea
TTTAATAACTATTATGTTAGTTTTAACGCGCTACTGCACCCCTACTTAAGTTCTCTGCTCAATCCTAAGGTAGACTGCGAGAGAATGTCTTTTGGCATTAAGTCCGCCTTTTTGTACCTCTATGTGTGCAAATAAAGTTCTTAAATAAATAAAATAAATAAATAAAGCCAGTTCTCTTACAGTTTTTATTAACTTAACATTATAGCTTGGGGCAGTAGTCACAAGCATGTAGTTTTTAAAAAATCCTTCCACCCGATGGCTCAAAGTAACTCGCGTGAAAAAAAAGTAATGTGAATAAGGTTCTCATTGTATCACCTGCGGTAGTGGTGTGCGAGAGCAGCCAGCCCGCCGTCGTCGCGGCGCGCAGCGTGCGGCAGCGCGCGCAGCACGCGGGACCAGAGCGCGCGCGTGCGCACGTGCGTGCAGGGGGCGCGCGCGGCGAACCGCGCCACCAGCGCCTGCGGACAGCCCAAACAACAAGTGAGCGGCTGTATTGGAATGAACGAATGAAAAGTTTTCTTTCGTGACATTCATTCACTACACATTCATAATAATTTCAGTCTAGTATTATCCACTACCAAAACAGGGCATCCCTAACCTTTTTTCTTTTACGCGGGGAAATCCTTTTAAGGATCATCCACCGGTGCCCAGTGTGGGCCCGGAAGGGTGTGGGACTCGGCCTGGGCGGCTCTACCCACTAAACCTACCGCGAAAGCCATCAGCCGTTATGAATAGGGTGCCCCGGATCTGTCAGCGACAGGACACCCCAACGATCGGCTGGTCCTGACAAAGACCGGACTTCTCTCTCTAAAAGGGGACTTCTCCGGCTATTAGAAAAGTCTTGACGATGCCGAAGCGTTGGCGGGGCCAGGTGTCAGCAAAACGAGGCGTTGATAACGCCTCTTGCGCACCCCGACTCGCCGCCTGTGGAGGGAGGAAGCCCAAGGCATCCCTAACCTACTTCCAGCGCAACCGATCCGATACTCCCTGCTTCCGATTCCTCGTGACCAAACATCTATCCACACGGCAGACGGTAATATTAATATCATTGACCACCCGATTTTCGCATTACATAAGCATCTCTGTACCATTTCAGCTGCAATACTTCACTTCACTTTATGGAGACCTCCCTTGCTGAAGATCATTTTTCGCTTTGAATGGTCAAAACTAGTGGAATAACTGAGCTAATGGGATATAACATCTTGAGTTCCAAAACATTGAGGTGTGAAAAATCCCATATAATGCTCTTTTATTTTTGGTATTACTCACTCACCAATCGACCAATCTGGGCAGATTATTGTTTTGAACTACAGAGGGAAGCTCAAAATTATTTTATTTGACCTTGTGTTATCTTCTTACCCTTCCTTTCCTAACAGTGAGCATCTGCGGTAGACGATCACTGTGCAGCAGACCAGCAAACATCTTATTTAACAGATCGTCCTTGTCTTCATCTAGAAGATTCTTCACCGGTGCCGGCTTCTGACACACAGCTAGATTGACCACCTAACACATGAAAAAAAAAGTCAAATATATTTATCACTACATTATTTAAAACCTTTGAAAATGCATCTGGTGTTTAACTCAACTTTTTTGTTATCTCTGATGATCCATAGAAACCATAGGTTACAAGAGGAGCAATGGGATCCTCGGGGGAAGTCTATCAACTGATAATGATGATGACTAGTTTATAGTGGACTCTTGTTAATAAAATGTTAAATCATTAATATTATACAAGAGGACTACTTGCCTGCCGCTTGTCTATGCTTTCACTTTTGGGACTCTCCTGCTTCGGTCTTCTTTGAACCGATTCAATGTTCCTGAGAAATAGATTTGTGTCTTCTTCTGGCTCGTTTTCCAGCGCTTCTTTCTGTTCCGCTTCTTGTTGTTTGTGTTTCTCTTCTCTCTCCTGTAATATTTCATATTTCAATAATTATATCAAGTAGTAACAACACTGCATTTTAATTTTCATTGTAGATGTTCTAGTTTTACAACAGATTTTTTTTGTTAAAAATTACATTACACATTATTAAAATATGTGTGTTTATTTACCTTGAGTATTAGTGCATTGGAGATAGCCAGTGGATCGTTGAGCTCCTCTAGCCTCAAAAGGATTAGATAAAGTGCTTCAATATCCAGCAGTAGTTGTTTTGTCCTCTTAACTTCGCGGGGTACCTAACAAAGAACAGTCATACAATTTCTACCATTTTTTTTTTCATAAAAAAAATCCATCTCCCATAGACTCATATCTATATAACTAATTTGATCTAATAGATGAATCAATTCATGATGACTAATGTAAACCAAGGATAATTAACAAATCAATGGTCACAAGACATAAATCCACAGTACTGCTCTTTGTGAAGAAGCGACTAATCTCTGCGGTGAACCACAAGTCTCCAAATCGACTCTGGGGTCACATGTCTTATAGCCTAGGTGTAGGTGATTTTGAATTCAACCATCTACCTACCATTTATATTGTCAACCATGTGACATAAAATAATTTCACTCACCTCCGCGGGA
This sequence comes from Pachliopta kotzebuea, assembly GCA_018246255.1. NCBI lineage: Eukaryota > Metazoa > Arthropoda > Insecta > Lepidoptera > Papilionidae > Pachliopta > Pachliopta kotzebuea. The sequence continues at coordinate 2,521 of DWLS01002252.1, forward strand.
TTAGTGGTGCTAGCGACGCTGGGTGCGCGCGACACCCGAGTTGAAGGTGGTTCCGTCGCTACCACTTCAACATCGATTATCTTCCTTGGCGCAGTTACGCTCCCGCACTGAAAATTAAAACATAAATTGATGTATACGAAATAGTTTTTTTTATTAGTCAATGTACGCTATATTGACTAATATTTTCATTAAAAAAAGATATTTTGATTTTGTTTAGATTCATGGCGAAACTAGTTTTTTTTATTTTTTTTTTAAAGTACAACTTACAGCTATTATATCTAACATCAATTTGTAACATTAAACAAAGTCAAAAGCCAATTTATCACCGATAGATAGTAAATATTTAAAAAAATAGACCACAAATAATGAACAAGAATCATTAGAACATAAAAGTAATCTTAACAAAAATACAATATTTGATAAAGGAACAAAGACAACCAAACAAAAATTAGATGTATACGAAAAAAAGAAGAAATGATATAACCACTTCACTCCATTAATTCCACAGAAATCTTTGGGGAACCAAAGAATGAGGTATTGAGCTTAACTCTTATAGAGTCAATACTGTTAGAGAATAGGTCCAGGTCATTGATTCTAATTAGTTCACCGAGAATGAACTTGTTTCTTTTATAATTTGTCTTTGATGTAGGTACATGAAGTAAGTTATTACCCTTGATACGAACTATAGGAATTTGAAAATTAACACCATGCAGCAATACGGGACAGTCCACATCACTGTTGATAATTTTCAAAAACAAGGTTTTAAGTAGTATGTAGTATAGTTTTGTACGAACAGTAGGTATAGTACCTATGACTAGCAGTGGGTGTCCTTGATCCTATATAATAAGGTATGATAGGACTGACATACCCTGCGTAAAAGTCCTTACAAAAAAGAAAGATATTATATTTTTTGCTCAATAGACTAGTTACAATATAAACTCCGAAAGTTCAACTCTATGATATTCTAATCCAACATATGGTGAAGAAGTACTAGGTCTGTGAGAAGCAGTGTATACATATCATAACTAAGGTACCTGCAACTTGCCGAGGGAGTTTTCAAACTGCGTGGGGACGTACGCGCGGGGCGCAGCGCCGTCCTCGCTCGTGGAGTTGTGGCGGTGGGAGTTGTGGCGCTCCCGTGGCTGCTGCTCGTGCTTCACTGCTGTGTGCAAAATTAACGTATGAACTCTTTTCATAATACATGTCAAAGGTAAAGGTGATAGATTTGCTCATAACAATGTGGTATTAAACTCGATGGTTCGAGATAGGATATGTCTCTATACCCTTGTAATTCCATTGACCCTTCAGAGCCCCCAACCGTAACACTGATGACAGTTGCACACCAATATTTGGTAGCAGATGTGGGTACTATTACTGTGAGACTTACCGCCAGTTTATAATGACTACAATATATATTCTAAAAACTATTAAAAACTTAATATTAAAATAAATAAAACAAAACCTCACCACTGCTGTAGAAGGGATGGTTTTGTTGGTTAGCCTTGTGAGCCTCCTTCACCCCTTCTTTTTCTTTATTTGCTTGCCTCTCGAGGAAAACCTGAAGTAGAAAAACACAAAATTTATTAAAACAATGAATCATATTTCATTTAAACTAATGGAAATAACTACTGGTTTTATAATAATTAATGAACAAATGAACTTACTGTCACAAGTATGGCAGAGTGTCCAACAACAGACACTTAAAATAAAGTATAGTGCTGTCTACACTTTTTAAATAACATAACATTGTTGACAGGCCCATCTTCATCACTTACTATCTCGTAAATGTGCAGCTCATTACGTTTTTATAATAAATATATGACAATCTAACCGTGTAATAGAAGTCGTGGATATAGGGGGTGCCCGTATTCAGCTGCAACATCTGGATGTTGATGAGCCACTGCTTCTCGCGCTGCGTCATCAGACCGGCATATTCGTCCACTTCGGCGGGGTCGCCGGTGTCGTCTCCATTCATAATGTGCCTGGTGACCATTATAACATCTTAACATGTTTATAAATATATGTTAGAAGATTCATTGTTTTATTCACTAAATAATGGACAAGTTACTCTGAATGTTCCGTTCTTAGAAACCCAGTAATTTTTATTATTTCCATGAAACATTAAACCAGAACATATAACTAATATGAATTTTATTAATTTTTCATAGTAATAAAATCAGTGATGGCATTTATCTGATCACATCTAATGCAAATGTGGCCACCGGTGGAGTAAACATTCACTGAATCTATACAGACAAATGTAAGTTTATTGTTTAATGATTTCTTATCAATATAAAAAACTTATTAAGACTAAATATTATTGGTCTTATCTTGAAACGACAAGAAAATAAAATAAATAAATTGATTAAAATAAACGCCATAAAATTATTCTGTACATAGTAACATGTTTAGTTTTATTAAAATCTTTAATGCATGTAATAATAGGTATATTAAGACAATAGTCAGTAGCCCAAAAAACTTATAGAATAAATGCAATACAACTCACCTGTTACCGTTATTGAACATGCCGTTGGGTCTCTGGCCACTGAACATCGGGTGGTTATTTAAAATCTGACTGTTATTGAATACTGCGCTCCGGTTGTTAAGCATAGGATGGTGGCTGGCGTTGTGATAACTGTTCAGGGGCAAAACCGGGTAGGTGTTCTGTATCAGAAACTTAGCCAGGTTCTGAGATGACATCACTTTGTTTGTATTTGTATTACTGTAGGCGCGGGCCTTTTGTGTATTCTCATTTCTCTGATTTGTTGCAGACTTGGCATTGACTGATTGACTTGGTTTGTTTTGTTGTGAGTTTATCTGATGAGATGTTGAGTGCTGGTTATTCATCTGCTGGGTGTTCATCTGTTGGGTGTTCAACTGTTGAGTATTCATTTGTTGGGTGTTCATCTGCTGAGTGTTTATCTGCTGGGTGTTCATCTGCTGGGGATTCATCGGCTGGGTGTTCATCTGCTGGGGGGTCATTGGCTGAGTATTCATCTGCTGGGAGTTCATTTGCTGGGAATTAATCTGCTGAGAATGCATATGCGGGGAATTGACTTGCTGTGAACTCATTTGGGGGGAGTTCATCATTGGCTTTATTTGATTAATCTGCTGTGTTTGGTTTTTTAAATGTTGATTCATTGGGAGATTTTGATTCATTGATTGCTCAACTCCTTTATTGGTTGGGATTGGGCCCTGAAAAACATTACATGTAAGGAATTTCCAAATATTTAAAACAATGAACTACATTAGAATATTAAAAGCATTCAAAAAATGTAGGCGGAGGAAATAATAATTTGTTGTATGTCGAGAAATTTATCTTATAAACAGTATAACCCATGGGTTCCATATTGGTAAAAGTTTTGGGTGAACATATTCAGATAATTAACACTTTAAAGCAATATTTAAACTTATGTGAATTAGTAACTCCTGCATTTACAAAGACAATAATCGTTATCCCAGAACGGATACTTACACGAAAATTAGGATTAAATTGGTTCATACTTGGACTAAAATTTTGTCGCGGCATACCCATTCCCGGCGGTGGTGCTATCATCCGCGGTTGACCCAACATGTGAGGGTATTGGTTCATCCCTGGCCCAAATTGACCACCATTAGGAATCATTTGATTTTGATTAATTTGATTCATGTTCTGACCAATTTGATTAATGTTTTGGCCCATTTGATTCACATTTTGACCTATCTGATTCATGTTTAGCCCCATCTGATTAATGCCCTGACCCATCTGGTTCATATTTTGTCCCATTGGGCTCATATTTTGATTCATTGTCATCATTTGATTGATGTTTGGGCCTATTTGGTTTTGCAGTATCTGATTTGTCTGACTCATTGGGTGTACATTCTGCATATTATGTGGCATTTGATTAACTATGCTCTGTCTTATTGGATTATTTGTAAATTGAGAACCCAATTGATTGTTCTGTACAAATGGGTTATTCTGGTTCATTGGGCTTATATTTTGTCCCATTTGGTTGACATTTTGCACACACATTTGGTTTGAAAGTAGTTGATTTCCAGAACTCAATTGTTTAATTTGGCCAGTCTGACCGATGATTTTATTTAATGATTGATTCATTTGATTGACATTGAGAGATGTTGATTGCTGCGGTGCATATGGAAGAGGAACTGGTGCTTGAAGTCCCAGTGGTCGTTGTAAAATTACGGGTGGAAAGCGAGGCTAAAATAAAAACAAACTCAATATAAAGTATTATGTATAGGCATTTGAAAAGAATATGAGAGATCATTTCAGAAATACAGAAATTCTATGCCAGCTAGTAGTACTTGAGATCATTCCATGTGGTCTCATGAATTCAGCTATTTATTCAACTAAAAAGTAGATTTATTTATAAAAATACCTGATAATAATTCTGTCCGGGGAAACCACTCTGCTGCTGAGTCACCTGGCTTTGTCGCAGTTGCCTCTCCAACTCCTCAACTGTGCACACATTTTTAAGAGAAGGCACTGGCTGCAAATTAAAAAAAGAGTTTCACAAGTTTATTATTTCCTTTTTTTTCTCCTAGGTCTCACAAAGATATAAGAAGGAACCACAACAAATACACTGCAAGAATATTTATAAGATAAAGTGACAAAATCAGCAAGTCCTTAAATTAATTTGAAAGTGATCATGTTATGTAAGGTTTTTACAAACTGAACCACACTACAAACAGTACAAAATCTTTTAATGACAATTTGAACCATAAGATCTTATGTCTCATTATCTCAGTAAGCATATTACAAGTACTTTCATACGGGAAATCAATATTTGTCAGCAAAATAGATGCAGTGCTTATAGCTAAAGACTAACACACTAACCGTAGGTGCAGTTGGAAAAGGGAGGTCATGTCGCCAAACTGAGGATGTGCGGGAATTCCGGGCTCGCGGCGAGTCTGGTTCGTCCAGCACAAGCTTGGAGAGGGAAGCCTCTGAAATATAAAATTTAAAAATACGTTTCCTTTTTTATATACAGACATTTATTTAAAAAAAAAACAATCAATGGGCAACTCAATGTTTACAAAGATTAAATAGCAATAACTGTACACGAGTTTTAAGTTGTCTCAGTGGAATCAACTTATTATAAAAGTATTTTTTTGTCACTAACATATTACTTTTGATAAATATTATAGCTAAATTTAAAGTGATATGTAATACACATGGAAAAATTTTTAAAAGAATAATCCTAAATTGTCATGACATTTTATTAACTGCTCATAAACACTTTTTAATAAATGTTAAAGAACTTGACAATATTATTACAATATGCCTACAACCTGGCTTTTAGGAAATGTTGGGATGTAGACAGTATATGTTGTGAACAATAGATTTGATACATTAACTCTATTAGGAATGAGTATGCAAATGAAATGAAGTTGGAAACTGACCAAGCTGCGAGTTCACATCGTCTATTTCGCTGTGGTTTCGCCGACTGCTCTCCAGTTGTTCGGCGAGCTGCTCGTGTTCCACCTCCCAGTCCAGCTCATCAGCTATAGTACAAATAGAGATTTGGTGTAAGAATGCATATATAAATAATAACTGTAATGTTGTGTTGTATTTACCATCTTTTTATTGCTCTAGACAACAAACAATTGCTAGACAAATGAGACAACACAGGCATGTGTAGAGATATTCAGAATAGAATCTGACAGTTGCTGATGCGGCTAATTGCTTATAGCTTGCGAGCTATTGCAAAAATTCTCTTTATAACATATAATACAATAAATTTGATTTATGATGGTAAATAAGAAACTTAAATTACATCTCTCTTAACGACTAATCTTTATTTAAACAACAATGGCTGTCCGTCCGTCGACAATTTTCAATCACGAGAACTACAAGGGACAGGAACTGGTGCTGAACATTTGTCATACAGACAGATCACGCTTAGAAGAGATCCGAGCCATTGGAGTTTTGTTGGTATGCGGTTGGGCTGTCGAGTTGTGGCTGCACAAAGTTTCACAATTTTTTATGGGCTACTTGTCCCGTTTAAGAGTGTAAATAGACAGAGAGTTATAATGGATTTACACCAATATAAAATATTATGAAACAGCCTACCATGAAATCTCTTTCGTGTAAACAAATACTGATGTTGCAGGCTTTCTCCACGTGCGGCAGGAGTTGGTCGAGCACCCAGGCCCTGTCCTCGTTGCAATACGAAACGAATACGTCGCCACTTGTGCCAATAAACATATAATTTATTTGCATATGCAAAGTTCGAGGCAGATAGTGGCGTTCTTTGGTAGAGGCCTATGTCCAGCAGTGGACTGCCGCAGGATAATGATGATGCAAATTTCTACTCACTAATTTAAATAAGAGACAGTTTGGTTAGAAAACTACAAATTGGTATAACTTACAATCCTGTCCAAAGGTCTCATCATTGAGGGCGTCGTACTCATCCTCCGATGGTCCTCCACCACCTTCATCATCATTTAGGTTCTGAAACACACATATATTTGCTCTTTATTTTGGCACAGTGATTATATAAAAAATATATCTTAAGTATAATAGTGAATAGCTAGAGAACAAGTAGTGCTCAACATTACTTAAGATAACACAGACCTGAGAAAGAAACATAAAACTAAAGTATATTTATATATCTTTTATTAAACATTTTACATCAATAAATAAACATGTATTCATAAAAAACTCTGATATGGACTAACAGTAAAAAGTTTGATTGTTAAATCTTATAACATTTTATTACTTCAGTATGTGACTTTTTGGGATTTATAAATATTTTATTTATTTATAACTCTTATGCACAAACAAAATACGAGAGAAAGAAAATATATAAAAAAAATACAGTAAAGAAAAACTATTTTGCGTTTCTTTACACCTTATTCATAGAACTGATCACAAATAACTGATTAATCAGCACTTAGAATTGTTCATGTCGCACTAGAGGTATAACAGAAATTGAAATAAGGAAAGATGAGCAACTGAAAAATGTCATTCCCTCCAAGCTATATTCAATCGACCAAAAATTAATTTTCCAACACGAAAATTTATTTTAGATATTAAAATAATAACAGAGTTCACTTATTATTATTATTTAAATATTTAAAGAACATAAAGCTAATGAAATATTCCTATATATCTAAATCATATAATTAAGACCTTTTTAGAAACCAAACAAATGGAATGGGTATTAGTAAACATGATATTACAACCACAGAGACTTGATCTAAACCTAATAAAGCTTTTGTTGTAAACTGAGACGGAATGTCTTCTTTCTCATAGGGTTATGTAAAATGCTTTACAATGAAGCTGGAAGAATAATTCGCAAAAAACTATAACAATATTACTTGCTCACATGCTCAGATAGGTGAGAAAACTTATCAAATGCAAAAGGTGAACATTTTAATGATTAATTAGTTTAAACATTTTTTATCTCTTATTTACATTACTTAGTGTTGTTAACATGTTTTAAAGTCTTTTGATATTAGTTTTAATTTATTAATAAAATAATTGAATTTTTCCATCATAATTATTAATCATGATGAGTTATATTCATTTTCCAGAATTTATTAATAATGGTCTTAATCTTTGTACGGGCATTATACTTACAAATGAATATCAATGATACATAGTGTATAGGATACTTATTTGTTAGCTCAATTTGAGTTGCTTTTATATTATTTCTAAACATTAACTTCTGTGCAGATGAATCAAAAAGCAACCACAAGTTTCCTTTATAATTTTTAAGCAACAATTGATTTAGAAACTATTAACAATGTGAAATAAAAACTATAAATAATATTAGCAAAAAATGGTTACTTTTTATAAGAGCTTCTACAATGTTTTCCAGTCAACCAAATAACCTAATAAATTAACTTGAAAAATCTTCAACTTGTGTTGAGACATTGTTATAACATAAATAACTACATTTATTGAAAATGTATAATACTATTGTTACATATACTGTTTCATTATTTCGCACTGGTTTTGGTTACACACACTATTTGTTACCTCATGACTAAGTAATGTATACTTTGCTACAGTACAATTATAATCAAATGTTAATGACAATGTCTTTAGGTCAAAATATCATTTATTTGCTCTACCAAATTGAAATTTTAATCTGATCATAATTATAACCTTTTTAAATAACAACAAAAAGGAATCTTTGTCAAAACATAAATAATAGTTAATGTCTGCAGCATTATTGGAAGGTTATGCTCATTATTAGACCATGTAGTCAAATCAGGAATAAGAAAACATAAAAAAATAAAAACATGATAAACAGGAATAATAAAGAGATATGTGAGCGAACTAAGCAGTAAAGTTGTAGAAAAGGTTCCTTCCATTTAAAATCAATTAGGAAGATAACCTACAGCAGAATTTACTGTCAGTGATAATAATGACATTGATGATTTATTTTTTATTTCTAACAAATAAATTTTAAGAAACTCATTTTAATATAGATGTACTTTATACTTGAGAGGACCAGGCTAAGTGTCGGTTCTTGGGATATGCCTATATCCAGCAGTGAAGTGCTGCTGGCTAATGATGAAGCAAGTATTTAAGTATAACTAGAGTTTTTAATACTAAATTTTAGTGCAAGTACATATTTAAAACGGCAATTGCTGCAGTTACGAAGACAAACAAGATTAGAAGAAGTTATTAGGTGCAGAGCCCTTAATTAGTAACATACATAACATAATAATACTTATTTACATAACACTATTTATCTACACAAACGAGTGTGGTTAGTGGTCTCCTGCTGAATCTTTAACTAGAAAGGCCACTTGAATGACAAAAGTGAAACAAAAATAATTTTACCTTTTTTCTGATTCACATTATTCATAACTATAGCTATGCTTTTGCTTAAACCAAAGAAGAAAAATTGCAGGTAGTCCAATATTCTAATTGTAAAATTAAGTATGATGTAACAGAATTCAGTATGATTCAAGTAACGATACCAATTAGATAATTATTAAAGTGAAAAAGCATATAGATGGGAATCATATGGGAATAGTGATTCAACAACTGTGACACGTTAAAAAAAGACATCGATTCAGATTTACTATTTATGTCGATAGAAACGGAATAAAGTAAATGAGAAAAGTTTATCAAACCGTATGAACGAAGAAAGTACATGACCCCTTACGGAAACTTGCTTTGATATAAACACGTATTACGACCATGCATACGATTTCACAAACTACGTAGGAATTTCGTCAAATTTTGAATATTACTGAAATGACCGTATTGTTTCTTAATATAACAATTGTGCTCGTTTATATCAATAGACGGGAGGCATGAGTTATGAAGAAAATAACAAAAATATGTAAAGTGTGATAACTAAGCATGTTGGCACTGAAACCTTCAGAAGAATACTTAAAGTATTATATATCAAATTATTCAACAGAACACGCTGAAACTCATTAGAACTCACCGGAAACGAAGTATCGAACCCGAAAAAAGAATCTGCCATTGGATTTTTTCATATATCATGCACAAAAATGACATGGCTTGTCACGCTACATATGTCGCAACAGCAATGGCGCCAGAGCGGTGAGCAAGTTCGGATACATGCACAAGTATACAAACGAAACAATGCACTATTTAAAAACAAAACATCGCTTACTACTTTGTACTAAGAAATGCTTGCTTTAAGTAGACATTCCCCATAATAAATCTCTCGTAGAAGAGAAAGAAATGATGAAACATTGATTCACGAAAAATCAACAAATTTATAAAATTATTTTAAATCAAAAATATTCCATGTCTTAAATAATGTCATGAGAGTAATTGTTTTTTTAACTCCATATCGATATCTTATAGAAAATGAATAATACATAAAATTTAATTGAATATTTGTATGAAGATTATGTCCATTTTTTAAATGCTATAAAAATGTCACTTTAAGTTAAAGTTTTTAATTCGGGAGCACATGAGATAATTTATATTACTTAAAAAAAAATTAAAATGACTCGTTATTTAGAATACTTATTTCAATATGTCTTAGACTTTTGTCGAAATATAGACGATAATAATCATATAACTAGGTTTTCCGCAGTCTCGTGCAGGTGAAACCTATGTCGGCAGCTCAGTAGTGGAGTGCTCAAAGACAAAATCATAATTGGTCAATCAATTAAATTATAAATGCAGCTTTTATACATTCACTAATATGTGATTGTAGTGACAAAAGTGTTCTCATGATATCAGTTAAAAGTGTTTTTTGTATGAAAAATTACTTGGAAAAAAAAGTGCAGTTTTTTTCTCATGTTTCCATATGCGCGATGTTTATTTTAACAATTATAATTAATTGTCCATAAAATAAAATTTTTTAATACCTTGAAACCTAATACTAAATTCAAGTTGATATTAAGAAGAAAAATCATCTAAATCGGACTTTTACTTTGGAAGGAGTTCAGTTAAAAAAAATAATTTTGTGCACCGTGAGAGCTTCGCTCGCTCCATACCTATTATTCAATATTTACCTAACTATTGAATTCTATACATCAAATGTATTTGCAAAACTTAGCAATTAGGGCATGCCGGTAAAGGTATTTTTTAATAACTTGGCTACCGACCAGCTATTATAATACTTTAAAATATTATCAATACTCTGCATAAAACTGGATCTTTTATTACTTTGCTGGTCAATGCTTGACCACGTTCTCACCCGATGTTAAGTGATAATGTGGTATATGGAAGTAAAGCGCATTAACCTAATAAGTGCCTATTGACTCTTTTTTAAAAACGCTTACATCGTTTTTGGATGGGAACTCTGACGCCGGCAAGTTGTTTCAATCTTTTGCTGTTCTTATTAGATACGAGGAGCCAAACCTCTTTGTGCGTATACAGGGGATGTCCACAACATAAGGGTGTAGTCTCGCCGAGGTCCTTGTCGTCAGGTAGTGGAATGGGGATGGATTAATTGTGTCATGCAATTCCTGCGCACACTCCCCGAAATGAATCTCAAGGAATATCATGAGCGTTCCATATATAACCTTGCATAATATGGAGATATTGAGATGGGCTTGTAATTAGAAGAGTCTGAACTACTACCTTTTTGGGCACAGGTTGCATGTTTGCAAGTTTCCAAGAATTGAGTACCAGGCCAGTTTGCAGCGAGAGGCGATACAAGCGCGTCAAAACAGAAGACAACTCAGATGCCCATCTTTTAAGAACTACGACCGGTAAGCCATCTGGTCCATTAGCTATGAAAATAAACTTTTAAATAAATTGCATAAAAAACAAAGTCTACTGCACAGAAAGGAAATTTTCCTCAGGACCCAAGCGTAGATTTCTCAATTTTCCATTAAAAAAATTGTTTATAATTTCATTGAGGTAGCAATCAGATATACGGACTGTGTGATAATAAGCAGTTACCGTATCCTATAGACGCCTGCAGTACCAAAAGCATCATTGGCGCGTAACCTATAGGTCTCATTTGACGTACATTACGTGGTGCATTCACCAAAAAGCAAAAACGTACTGTTAAAAAATCAGCAATGTATTATAACAGGACAATAACATTGACAATTGTCGGTTCTTTTAGAACAATGTTATCATTATCAGTAGAAAGAAGACCACTGCCGAGTACAGACCGTACACGAAGATTTCGAAGCCGATTTTCAAAATTTTAAGTAATTGAAAATACTTTGTCCGGCATCTGGTGTGTGAATTTCAAAAATAAATACCTATTTTCAATTACACTTTAAAACTATTATAAATTACAAACTAAATTTAAATAACTGATACGACAAAATTAAAACCAAAATAATTTTAAGAAAACAAAACTAAAAAAGGAGAAACACTAAAGTTAGTGAAGACACATGGAGATGACCAGGGGATTTTTTTTTATCTTTTAATGTATTTTCGTTTTTGTTTTGTTTTCCTATGATTATTTTTGTGACAATTTTTTCATATTAGTTATTTAAGTTTAGTTTGTGATGTATAATTATTTTTAAAGCATAACTGAAGTCGAGGAGTCCAAAAAGGTTTTAATACCTATTTTAAAAACCTGTTCGTATAAATTCCTCCATCCCTAGTGACTTTTCTGCGGCTGTTACTGAAAGTCCGGTACGTACAAAAGTACTGCAGTCTGACCTGTATGTCTAGATAATATTTTAGTTTCAAAACGTCAAATCGAAAACACGATGCTGAAATAAAATTCAGTGATCAGTAACAGTCGTCGCAGTGCATCTAGTCACAATATTTGTTGTTTTTTTAACATATAACAATCGGAAGATTTTAGTGCTTTACTTTTAAGGTATTCTTTTTAATACATATTTAACACTAAATTGAACTTATTAGTTCGATAAACAAAAAAGCGTAAAAGCAAATTGTCAACTAATTTGATGATTACAATATTAATATTTTATTCAACAGTCCTACTTTTTTTTGATATATCTTCGCTTGATGACTAATAGTTAATGAGAGTATATAAGCAAAGATAATTTATTAGATTTAATTAATTATGATATAAACCCTAGTTTTCGTTATTTTTTATTAGAAATGTTATATTGAGCAACCAATAGATGGTAACAGGATTTATAACAGCCTTATTATTTTTATTTAAAGCAATTATGAAATCCATAAATTTTTCAATAGTATGTTCATTAATTACTTTGTAGTCTATGTCTATTCTGACATAGTAATAACTTTATTAAAATGTATTATTATCCTATATAAAAGAGAGGAAATATTTTAGTTATATTATTTTGTAGCTCTTTGCTCCAGTTATTCTTGAACTTCTGATAAAGCATGATCAGCACAAAAATGTAAAATAAAGTTTGTGTTTTGAATAATTCAACTGATTATTTTGTAATTTATTATGCTTTTAAAGAAAACTATACAGTGTTTAAAAACAATTTTAATAATTTATTAGTAGTATGGTGCCGTTTTTTAGGCTGTTGCTCTGTATTTGCCATTTTTCTTAACAATATTTTGCTTGGCATATGTTTAAGTATTTTTTATTGAAGACATGTTTCCTTATTTTATTAGAAAACATTTTTATTTTTCTTCAATCTCTAGTCAAGTTTGCCTTTTTTGAATAAGAATTTTTAAGAGAAGGATTACTAAGAAATCTACCTCTGAACAACTGAACAACTGAGTTTCTACTTTGAGGATAACTTATTATTTCAAATTTAATATTTCTAATTAAGTGTTAAGATTTCTTATTAATTAATTAATTAAGTAAAACTAATTAGTAAATTTTTGTATTAGTTTAAAATGTATATATTTTTTAGCATACTCAATTTTTAGTTTATAAAATATAATGAAGCTATTAATAATATATGTAATTTAGCTTAAACTTAACATTTATTTAATTGCCATTTTACAATTATAATAGTACATTAACCCTAACAACAAGTGTGCTATGCAAGAATTTGAATATTATGTATATATAAATTAATTTTAAATTTAAATTTTTTTAAACAACCGACAAACAACCCCGCTGGCCTGTTTGATTGTCCATTGACTGTGTTAAATTTTAATATTATGTATCTGTTCTTTTCCTGATTAAAACCTCTCTGTTTCACCTTCAATGCTTAAGGAAGGAAGTGAAGGTGTTATGATGTATACATAGACGTCCTAACAAATTCTTATGTCGAAATCAATAATCTTTTTTAACGTGAGGGAAATGCCTTCGTATACCAACAAAGGCATTTTATGTCGGACTAGCACCAACGAAAATCTTCATGATGGTCCTCCATCATCGCATAAAGAGAGGGTCACGAGAACGCTTTTGCATCTCTGTGACTCCACCAGCCATACAACTCCTCGGGGGAGTATTTCTCCCCCTTTCTTCTTTTTTCTCTGGTAGATCGCGTGGAAATTTAGTGATCATAGTACGGCCTCCTCTTGACCCTTTATCTTTAATTGGGCAACGGATTCCTCTGAATTCACTTAAAAGTTATGGGAGCCAGTAGACCACGCTCTCCCGGTTTCCGGCGATGGAATTGTTCATGGGCTCTGCTACTAACCTTTATACAGCAGGGGAGGATTAGAAGAATAGCAAAATGCAATATCTATACTTCTCTCCCCCTGCAACTTCTCGTCTGCAGTGTTTGAGCTCACCAGAAGTAGTCCAACTTGAGCCGGCCCTACGCCTAGGGTCGCCCAGTAGGTTCCCCTTTACCTCTCCGTAGATGACCAGGGAACCAGTTGGTGGGAATAATCTTTACCTCAACACAAAATTAAGACATGAGCCCTTGAAAATTATTTTTAGTAAAATCCGCCCAATTAAAAATAGTTCACAAATTATACACTGAAGTAATAAAGTTTAATTAATAAATTTACGCATTTGCTATTCATATATGCATAAATTGAAGTAATGATATCTGGTAATAAGTTACCGTAGTTTTTAAAATACCATTACACCGGTAATTGCTGGAGCGGCTCATATAATAATTCGTCGGATTTAATACATGTTAGTGTTAAGATTAAAAGAAAAAACAAATTAGTCTTTATTACGATTTTTTTAATTAAAATCTGCTTCACGGAACTTTGCTGTCATTGAGTTTTTTTTTAACAAAAAAAAATCAGTGGAATATTTTCGTATTAATACATTGAATATCTTCCATGTAATTGGATGCAAGCGTATTGTAATTCAAACCTTTCATAATTAGACTTTTCTCATGTTACGATCACGGTAATTGGTTAATTATCAACTTTTATGGTGTTTTTAATTTACATCCACTCAATTTGATACTATGTCATAAATCACGTGTATATCAGTTGTTGTTATACTGATGCGTAACATTGAATAATATATTGGTGTAGGCAGGATTCGAACCCGGTACCTTAGGCGTGTACAAGGAGAGTGGCGAAACGCAATATCTATACTCCTCTTCCCCTGCAACTTCTCCTCGGCTGCAGTGGACATACACACGGTACTTCGAATACCACATCCTTCCCTCTCTGACCCATACATCCGAGGTAAGCTGCTTGAGCTCACCTGGAGTGGCCCAACTTGAGCCGGCCGTACGCCTAGGGTCGCCCAGTAGGTTAAAGTACTTTACAAGAGACCTATGTCCAGCTGTGGACGTCCATCGGTTGAAATGATGATGATGATGACCTTAGGCGTGGAAGGCCGGCGTTCAAACTATCTGGCTATCACAACTTCACCCTTTATGGTTAGTAATCTAGACATCAAATGTGACAATGTCAAGAATTTACTGATGGCAGGTTTACTCTGCCACAGACCGTCTAAGTAGAAACCGCTATAGTTCCTATTTCTACCTACAAATAGTAATTTGAACCTCGCTGTGTTACGGTTTGAAGGATGCTGTATGATAGTGAAATTACTGAGGTAACGAGACAACTTACATTTCAATCACTGTGCTGCTGTGTATACCATTTTAACCAGCGTCAGGTTATCGGCAAGCGTATCACTTACCATCAGGTGAACGCTTTGATCGTCTCCTCGTTTCGGCGAATAACAAAAATACCGAAGGTTTCCGTCAGATAACATTTGAATGAAAATTTCATCAGCTAGTATCCTAGTAATGGATCTTATACCCTCGTTATGGGTGAGCTTATCACTTACATTCAGGTGAACACGTCTATGTCATCGCGTCGTTCAATAGAGATATTTGTTTGATCGTGAGAGATGTCTCGTTGCACGTTTATATTTATTAAAAAGGTAAGGGGTCCCATACCAATCCAACCTCACCTGATCAACGTGCAGTCTGGTTATGAACAAACGAAGCTCTGGTTCTCCACCAACCCGTATTGGGCCTGCGTGGTGGGAAACCTATGTCCTGCGGTGGACGTCTATCGTCTGATGATGATATTAAAAGATGTACATTTGAGATATGAAATGCTCAGGTCTGGAGTTATTTTTAATATAAATCATACATTAACCCTTAAATGCATGATGATATATATATACATCAGTGTTTTTTTAGTAATTTCTGAACGAAAACTCAAACACGGTACTTTTTACTTTTATTAGATGCCAAAAATATCTGTTTCGGTTTTTGAAGGCAAACTTTCATGACATGGCAGTTCACTTTTTTAATTTTAACCCTTAAATATTGTTGCCAAAAGTCTACAAACCAATTTAGGTTGAATGATAATTTGTGACTTTTGAATTAAGATTCAGTGAGAATTAATTGCCGAAAAGAGTTAAAAAAATAACAAATATAT